>JABAJV010000206.1:0-20690 GCA_018854895.1 Tricholoma furcatifolium
GTAATGAGAGGTGATCTTGCATCACCAAGCTACACTAATCAGACTCAATGATACATTATTCCCCCAGGCTCTGGTGGCCTTGATCACAGCCGTCGTATTTAGCCTTCGAAGATTATTTTACTATCTTACAATTTTCATGCCTAATTACTTTTACTTATCCCCATTAATCTACATCTCAAAATGTATATAATGTCGAGTACTAGTAGTGTACAAATCTAAGAATTATTCTGGTTACTTTACCGAGTGATTCAATCGTTGTAACGACACTGCGAGAGCCTGTCCGTTACAGATTTTTAACCTCACACACTACTCAAAAACTCGATTCACGCGTTACCTGGTTTCCCTCGGTTTGGCCCACCGAGGATATCCGAAAACGTGAGTAATCTATTGCACTTCGAACACAAAACATGTCAACTACTGCTACTGCACCTGAACCAAGTGTCAAGGAAGGGTCCTTGGCACTGATTGGATCTAAGTCGGACGGACCCGACTCGGGAGCGAAAACTCCTGATGAATTGTATGTCGAAGATAGTGTATCCTTCGAAGACGCGAAGGGATTCCTAGACCTACACAATGAAAATAGTTTCGAGAGTCACCAGTCGGATGAGACCGAAAGATACAGGCTGAAGCCCGTGTTCAACTGGGGAAACGAAGCAGAGCTTGCGGACGCGCAAGAAAAGAAAAGTCCTACGATGGACAAGGCAGATGACGCCAGAGACGGTCGCGATGCCCAGAAAAGGGAGGCCTATGAAGCATTTGTGGCTTCCATGAACGTCATGTCGGATTTCAGGATCCAGGCGAGAAAGAAATTGAACGAGTATCAACTCACCAAGGAGGAAAAACGCGATATGATGGCGCAGCTGCTCCTCGACGAAGGTAGCCGGAGCCTAGCGAAGGAACCGGTGGTGAAATTCGACGAAAACTTTGTACTTGACGATCGATCGGCAATCGGAAAAGGGGAACAGATAGCCGATCCGATACGCGAGGACCGTCGATCGGTGGAACCAATGTCCGCGAACATTGAGGGAAAAATCGACAAGCTGACATCGAAAGCCCAAGCAGAGGGCATAGCCCCGAAAAAGAAAGCAGGAACCACACGCACCAGCGATAGGGTGGATGGGAACACCTTCTTGGGGCATGTATTCGGACAGCTGGGCAGGGATGGGAGTTCGGGTGATGACGATGACTCTTCAGACGATGGTGGAAGCGATGGAGACGTCGGTGGACCGAAAAGGAGCCAACCATGGGCACCCCACCAGCTGAGCAGACAAGCCGAGGAGGACCCGGAGACTGAACCTGCGGCAAAGAAAAAACGAGGAAGGTATGGAGCGATCAAACCGACTCCCCCAGAAAAGTATAGCGGGGAGGCGGACGTGCAAAAATACTTTAAGTTTGTAGCCCAAAGTGTAGCATATTGCCAAAAGGGTGAGATCCCTCCGGAAGACCAAATTCAAGAGATATCATATTTCTTAACTGAGGAGGCATATAAGTTCTATTTGAACGAGGTATCCATGGAAGAGTATAAGTGGGATTTAACTAAGTTCGTAAAAAGGCTGTTCGATTACTGTTTCCCTCCGAATTACAGGCTTAAAGAACAACAAAAGCTAGAACAGTTCAAACAAGGAAACCTCCGGGTTAGACCATACGCTGCGGAACTAAAGAATAAATACCAGATTATCGGGTACGCCCACAAACGCGAAAAGGTTCGCAAATTATGGTCAGGATTGCAGCCCAGACTGCAACAGAAGTTGTTCGAAAATGGTTTCGATCCAGAAAGGTCGAAATGGGGTCAGGTTGTCGACGCCGCGGAAATGTACGAGATAGCGAGGGAGATGGGCCTAGGGGGAGACGGTCAACGAAAAGACAATAGGACCCGAGAAGGCAATCGACCTCAACGAGGCGGTAAGATAGGACCAAAGACGCACGAAGCAGGGATCCCGCCCGAGCGAGCGAAAAACCCCGACCCCGAGCGCGAAAGACAACGTACAGGAAACAATCGCCATGTCCCTCGAAAACCGGAAAGGAAAGGAGGGGCGCAGAGGCAGAACAGACTCAGTGAGGCGGACAAGGCTAGATACAGGAAGGAAGGGAAGTGTTTCAATTGTGGGGAGACAGGGCATGTGTCTAACAGGTGCCCCGATAACGACAGAGTAAAGACATCGGGGTCAGGACCCCCTGGCATCAGAAGCAATAAAATTAGCTTCGACCTGGAGGAAACCGAGGCCATGGGGCGATCCGGCGACCCAGAAACTAACGGGGTACACATACATGCGGCCGCAATCCGATTCGCTGACATTCGCGTAAGACGCACCCCCAGTGGAAGGAAACATTGGAGGAGAGTCAAAAACGAGGACGCGAACAGGACGGGACCGAGAGGCATCTCTAGTGAAGAATACCAGAGGCGCGGGGGACTGGGGAAATCGCGAAAGAAGGGACTAAGAGACTTGGGAAAGCGACGAAAGTCGGCCGAGGGAAGGAGAGGACCTGAAGAACCGAGCGTGAACGGGAGTATCTGGACCAGCCTTATTCAGAAAACGCACCTTCAGCGCGTCGACCTACGGCTAGATAACCCACATCTCGGAGAAAAGATCGAGGACCCCTACGTCGCGCGGGCCGAGTACGTACTTGAATCTCAAAAGCCATACCCTGGGGACGATGCCACGCGGGTAGCAAAGGGCAAAAGATTCCTGGTGTACCGTACCTCAGAATCAAAATACGTGATCTATGACCTAGAAAGCCCAGGTGATGGAGAACTAGTTGAAGATACGCTGGTACTGGCGGATCATTGCTTACTTGCTAGATATTATGCGAAATTATTGGCGAATCAACGAGGAATAGATATATCGCGATCTCCTCGATGGCTAAAGGGGGCACCATCGGGACCACTGAAGGAGGATCAAATCGCATTCATCCTAGAAAAGGGATACTCGAAATATCGGGCGGGAGCAAGGAACAAGAAACTATCACGGTTCAGAGTCACCTCCATATGGAACGGATCTGAGGAGGTGTATTCGATAGAGGATAAGTTATTGTGTTGCCGGACAAACATCCAAGGGAGCCTGGTAGGTAGGAATGGATTCGATCTGCGTGAATGGTACTGCAAACGGGTCGAGAGGGAAATACGTAAGATTATGGCAGGGAACGCCTGTATATGGCGGGAGCGAGCGGGGCTAGATTATGATAATTTCATCAGTACAAACCTGGAGGAAGGGCGACGGAATACCAGTCCGGAGGCATTCCATGACGTGATCTCTCAGATACTGGATGGGATCGGAAAATGGAGGGCGGGTCCATGCAAGGATAAGCCTAGTATCCATGTCCTCGCCATACGTCCTGACAAAAAGAAAGATAATGAATCCAGGAATGTCGTCGAGCGTAATCGGAGTGTACCCAAGGACCCTTCGAGAATGATTCCCGACCCTGTTGTCGTCGAGATCAAAATTGATGGACACCCGATACGGGCGCTAATCGACTCAGGGTCCCTGGGGGACTTTGTGTCGACGACCGTAGCAGGACAGCTCAATCTGAAGCGGCGGGAGCTGAGCGCTCCATTAAATGTTCAGCTGGCAGCGCCGGGTTCGAGGTCCAAGATTAACTATGGAGTGGTAGCTAGAATGCAATACCAGATGATTGACGAAGAAAGAAACTTCGATGTAATGAACTTATCTGGATATGATGCGATACTGGGGACACCGTGGATATTCCAGCACAAGGTCCTTGTGGGCTTGAACCCCGCCCGCGTTGTGATAGGGAGTGCGGATTCTCTGGAAATGCGAGGCTCAGGGGTGCAGAAGCTGGCATCTCGAACGATGAAGATCTATGAGGATAGGTTGGAGGATGTGAGGCAGAGCCTCATCGAGTACGCTAGACCTATATGCCGGAAAGCGGCCGACGTACCCCTACCACCGATGCGAGCAATTAATCATGAAATCCCTCTAATAGACGAAGATAAGGTATACCGTTGGAGACCGTCGAGATGCCCGGAAGCCCTGCTACCCCAATGGACAGAGAAAATGACATCGTATATAAAGACGGGGCGATGGGAGGTGACTTCGGGTAAGACCACGGCCCCCATCCTATGCATACCTAAACCAGGCAACCCGCCGCGCCTGCGTGTAGTTGTGGACTTGAGGGACCGTAATGCGAACACGCGAAAGATGAGCTCACCTCTGCCTGATATGGAGGGGATTCTGCGGCGTGCGGCTCGAGGAAGGTTCCGATCGCTCATAGACGGACAAGACGCCTATGAACAGATCCGCGTAATACCTGAACACGTACACAGGACTGCCGTAAACACGCCAAGTGGGACCATGGTAAGCCATGTGGTCCAACAGGGCGATTGCAACGCCCCTGCGACATATCAAGCACTTATGAACCATTTATTCGCGGAATTTATAGGCCGCTGGATGGATGTATACTTAGACGACATAGTAATATATTCTGCAACTCTGGAGGACCACATTAGACATATTAAACTTGTAATTGATATATTGAAGCGAGAGAAGCTTTACCTCAGTGAGCAGAAGCTTAAGTTACTGGAGCCCGAGCTGAAAATTCTGGGCCGCATCGTGGACGGAGAAGGCATTCGGATGGATCCCGAAAAAGTGGATGCACTTGTCAGGTGGAAGGTACCCACGAACAGGGACCTACTGAGGGGGTTCCTTGGGGCTGCTGGATACCTGGCGGACGATATAGACAGGGTGCGGGTGCCGCTGGGCATTTTGCACGGCCTAACGAGTGACAATGTACCGTTCAGATGGACGTATACTCATCTTAGAGCATTCGAGGAAGTTAAGACCTTGGCGATGGTATGCAAAACGCATCACCGTGTACCCCTGCAATATGGACCTGGGGCCCCGCCCGTGAACGTAGTAACTGATGGATGTTTAACGGGAATAGGGGGATTGGTTAGCCAGGGGAGTGACTGGAAGACAGCAAAGGTCGCAGCTTTCTATTCGGCGAAACTAAGTCCTACTCAACAGCATTACCCTACGCACGAAGTAGAACTACTAGCGGGGGTTGAGACCATGCTGAGGCATAGGGATATATTGCAGGGCGTACCTTTTAGATGGTTTACGGATCACAAGGGACTAATCCACCTCCTGAAACAGAAAGAAATGTCTGCGAGACAGATAAGATGGCTTGAGAAGATAGCGATATTTGAGTTTGAAGTGGTATACGTACCTGGGGCAGAAAACATCCTCACGGACGCATTGTCTCGACTTTACTCTAACGAACACCCCGGTACGACGCGGGCACCATCCGAATACGCGATATATGACGACGCGGACGTCCAAGACCTCGTGCGAAGGCAGGCTGGAGTTCCGGTACTAACTGGCCTGGAGGGCGAGGCGGGTGTCGTAACTATACACGCGGTGACACGTCGGATGGCACGAGAAACGGTTGGCGAAGAGGCTTTGCGGAGATCCAGAAGGATTGCTGATAGAGCCCTCCGTTCCGAGCGAGGGCTGGAGGGCGGGAATGGTGAGGAAGAACACGCTAACAAAGATGAGAATGAACCCACCAACAAGGACGAAGCGCCCGTACACAGCCACAAGGAAGCGCCCAATCAGGGCCCCGACGATGAGAAATTGGAAATCGATAGTGATCAGGCCCAACTGGACATCAGTCGGCTAATGTCGAATATTGATATACGAGACGGAATCAAAAACAAGTACTCAAACGATCCCTTGTTCGCCAAAATATGCAATGATCCTAGCGCACATAGGAACTTCGAACGTGATGATAAGGAAGGATTAATATACCTGAAGGAAGGAAAACAGAAGATGCTGTGCATACCAAACATAGAAATCAAGGGACGGAATGTCAGGGAAATTATCATAGGTGATGCGCATTCTCTGTTGGCCCACTTGGGACCAAGGAAAACGTATGACTACTTACGAAGCCTGGTTTGGTGGAAAACCATGGCGGCGGACATACAAAGATACTGCGAATCATGCGTTACATGCCAAAGATCTAAGTCTACTACACAAAGACCGTATGGACTGCTAAACCCTCTCGACATACCCTCCAGACCCTGGGAATCCATTGGAATAGATTTTGTTGGCCCACTGCCTGAATCGAGAGATAGGAACGGCAGATATGACCAAATAACGACGATAATCGATAGACACTCCGGAATGGTACATCTTATACCAAGTAGGGGAAACTTCAAGGCAAAAGATATCGCAGAAATGATATTCGCCGAAGTCTATAAGCACCACGGACTGCCTCGAACCATTATTAGTGATAGAGATAAATGGTTCACAAGTAAATTCTGGAAAAGACTCAATGAGCTCATTGGGACCAAACTGAACATGTCGAGTGCTTACCACCCTCAATCAGACGGCGCCACCGAACGTGCGAACCGTACCATTGGACAGATGCTACGGGCGTGTGTAGCGGATACCCAAGGTGACTGGGTCCAACGTCTACCTGGTATAGAATTCGCGATAAATAACGCTAGATCAGAGAGCACGGGATTTGCCCCGTTCTTCCTGAACTCGGGACGCATGCCTCGATCCTTCGTATGGAACAGCGATGAGCCCATGGAACAAGAGTATGCTGGCGTGCGGGAATTCGCCGAAAGATTAAAAATGGCCGTAGTCACCGCACATGATCATATTATCGGGGCTAGAGTCAAGCAGGTCAGAGATGCCAACAGGAAACGGCGAGACGCACCCTTCGAGGAAGGGGACTATGTTTACTTATCTACGAAGAACCTGGCAATTGGAAAAGGATTAGCACGAAAGCTCTTCCCAAAATACATAGGCCCGTACCGAGTAACAGAGGCTCTGGGAAACGAGACATTCAGGATTAGGATACCATTCAGCCTGAAACGCAGAGGTATCGATGACTCATTCCATGCGTCACTACTGCGGATTCACCATGCTAATGACGATAGGCTGTTTCCGGGGAGAACCGAGACACAGCTGTTCAATCTAGAGGACGAGGAGAAAGAATGGGCTATCGATAAAATCTTAACTCATAGCGGTGCGAAGCAAAACGCAAAGTTTGAAATTCTATGGAAAAGTGGAGATAAATCTTGGATGAGTTACCACCAAATCAGCACTTTGCGACCCCTAGAAGAGTACTTAGAAGCTTACGGAATCAGCGATATCCGAGACCTTGGAGCTGGGAATGGCACTCCGCCCGAAGATCCACAAGTATTTCTTGCCTCGATAAGGGTTTTCGCGTGTCTTGACCCCCGCTTTGACACCGTCGAAATGGCTCCCAAAAAAGGTGCAGTGCCCGAGCCCGAACCCCGTCTGGAAGCTATGAGGACCGATGATCCTGTGACTACTTCCCGTGGTAACGAGAACACTCCTCCATGTGCTGAGACCATCGTCCTACCTCCCGACGGACTGCATGCTAACGGACAACGATTTGTGGCTCCCGAAGGAGACGACTCCTGCTGGGCTGGTAATCAGTATCTATTTCGCAGAAGTCGAACAGGCGATTTCTACTACATTCGCGGGGAAGGCGAACTGACTGTAGAAGTACCCGAGTATATGATGAAAAAATGGCTCATTTGGGACGCGATGGTGAGCATAATTGGTATCACGGAAGCAAGTAGGGCCACTTACGCGAACCAGGTACGCGTTCGTAACCGATCCGGGCCTCTCGGGATCATTGTAAATGACATCGACCCGGACCGCAACGTGCCCGCGGGCTTCGAGGATTGGGCTCGCGCCATGAACAGAGACCAATCGTGCCCATGGTCAGTTGTGACTTACAACCAGAGGACCCGCGTCTGGGAATGGCCCGCCGAGCATTACCCCCGAAGTCGAGGACCCCACGAGATCGTGGTCGACATGCCAACCGACGCTGAAATCAAAAACTTGGTTATCGTCCTGGACTCCTTCAAGGATCGCTTCGGTAACTTTAGCGTCGAGGTGTTGGAGAGGCACAAAACTGCCTTCCAGGAGTTGATGCTAGCCGAGAGAGCGAGCCCTCGCCGAGGATCTCCTTACGCTCGAGGGTCTCGACCACATAGCCGCGCTGGACACTTCGGCAACACTCCCAGCCCCCGCGCTAGCACTCCGATGACCCCGCTTTCCGGAGGGATGTTGGGATTGCAAATGTGAACCCTGCTCAGGGTCCAGGAGGGCGTATGCAACGGAGCGGCGCGAGATCGTCGACGCATCGCGCGCGCGCGCGCCTAAACCGCGCGGATGCGCGATCACTCCCGCCTTGACAGCCGATACAGTCAATTTCATACATCAATGTCCACTAGTTACAGTGGCCTCCTGATGCATTATCGACACTGCTGATAATAGCTAGCTGATGCATTAAGTTAGTATTGCCCAATTGCAAACAGCGCAACCATAATAATGTATCATCATGCACGATACTTGGAAGTTCTAATGCATCACCTCTGGAGGCTAGTATACCATCTTCTTTACTATCCCTCTCCATCCATAATGCATCACCATGTTATCCTGTCTTCCTTTTCGACATAATACATCATTATATTTGAGTCCTGCCTTCACTGTGATGCATCACCATTCGGATGCATCACTGCTTGTCCATGTTGCGCCTTCTCTCTTTCAACTTCATGCATCATATACCCTCTTTGTTCATGATGCATCCCCGTATCATCCATGCGCCTTCTCTCCTACTTAATGCATCATCTTATCCACCGTTTTATCCGACATACACTCTTTAAACCTGATGCATCATATATTCCTTCCTCCCAATTTCGGACACTTCGACTTAATGCATCATGTCTCCCTCCTTGTACATCCTACATCACCCGGTTATATCTTTTCGATTATGCATTACCTGATGCATACATTTCTGGCTTTTCCCAGACCCCAGACATGATGCATCATTGCGAATGCGCGCGCACGGTCACTACTCATGCGCACGGTTCCAGGTATTTTCACCTCCGCGTTTAGACTTAGTGTATTATAGCTGACAACTTCTTCTGGTTTAAGCCCGAGGCTTTACCCTCTCCGCACAGTGCACACACAATCCACGAACGCCTGTCCACCTCAGGCTTACTGTCTCGGAACCCTACATGATGCATTACATGGCGCCCCGTGTCCCCAAATGCACCTTCCCCTCTCAGTATTCACGACATGATGCAAGACTTGAAAGCTTCAGGAATTGTATCATCCGCACTCGGTACTTCGATCCTGACATGATGCATGACCTGCATCTTCAGTACCCTCAATTCGACCTAATGCATTACCGACCACGGGCTGGTACTTTGCTGGTACTGCAGGGGAGTGACATGATGCATGAGACAGGGACCGTAAGTTCTCCACTCACAATTTCGGACATGATGCATGGCTGACTATTGATGAATAGATTGTGCTTCACCCTTCTCGCGCACATGGGTCCCCCGACGTGATGCATGAGGGTTCAATGTTCCGACATAATGCATCAGATTAAGCAAGGAGCGGGCGGGGACTGCAGGGGAGTGACATGATGCATGAGACAGGGACCGTAAGTTCTCCACTCACAATTTCGGACATGATGCATGGCTGACTATTGATGAATAGATTGTGCTTCACCCTTCTCGCGCACATGGGTCCCCCGACGTGATGCATGAGGGTTCAATGTTCCGACATAATGCATCAGATTAAGCAAGGAGCGGGCGGGGACTGCAGGGGAGTGACATGATGCATGAGACAGGGACCGTAAGTTCTCCACTCACAATTTCGGACATGATGCATGGCTGACTATTGATGAATAGATTGTGCTTCACCTTCTCGCGCACATGGGTCCCCCGACGTGATGCATGAGGCCTGAGGGTTCAACGTTTCGACATAATGCATCAGATTAAGCAAGGAGCGGGCGCGGCGGGCGACAGGATTTGCGGGGAGGGAGGGCAACGTGTGCGCCTCGCCATTCAGCATCATGGGTTCTAGACTTGACCCTTCTACTCATGCCGCCTCAATCCATATTCAACTTAACCACGTCTGCCCTTCACCGATATTATACTCTGCATATGTTGTATTTGACTACAGTATACCATTCATTATACCTTATACATTACATAGTCTGTTCTGCTGAATTATGTGTTGACATGATGCATGACGAAGCTCGTTATGCATTACTAGCTCGGATAAGTTGCGGTGTGATCAAAAGACATGAATGCAATACATTATCTGGTTTACAACGCGCGATACATTATCTATTCAACGTGGCGAGAATTCAGGATGCGCAGGTGTGCCTCAGCCACCAAAGAAGGAATAGGAAGCCAGAGTTGCCTAAAATGCGAGGCCATGGCAACCTGGAAACCCGCTTGACGATGAGCGTATGCGATCAGGCCTTCACCGCGGGGTGTAGGCCCAATTGGCTGCTGGCTCCAGAAATCCGCCTTCGAAAGCCAAGAATTCCTTTTCCACTCCAAAAATCGCAAGACCCGGTGCATCTCTTCATTCAACAGATCGACTTCTTCAGCGAAGCGCATAGCTCGCGCGCGTGATTTACACCATTCTAAACGGAGAGCTTCTCACGTTTTAGTCCAGGATAGGCATAGAATGAAACGAGTACATACCGTCCTGGAACGCGGCATCACTTTCCCCCACAGAAGCCCCTCTTGTTACGCGCCAAATCCAGGATGCTTGAGTCCGCCCGGCAGATGTGCCCTCTTCCCTCTCAGAAAGCTCCCGGATGTCCGCTTGCTCCAGAACATGAAACTCCTGCTTCCATCCGACCTTTTGAAGAAGCGTGCCCAGTGAGACGATCGCCCGGTGGGCGGCTCGGTATTCTTCCGCGGAAGCCGTGATCTTGCTTTGGATACTGTCGATGGCATGTCGAGCTCGGGTATTGGCATGCTGACCGCGCACATTTTGATCTTTAAATTTAAATAAGTAAGACCTGATCTGAAGATGTCGACGAAGGTCTTCAAGGGCCTCGTGTGCCTGGGCGACGCGGAGTTCCCACTCAATATCAGCTAGGTGTGAGTCGAAAGGGACCTTGTTGTGTATACTTGAGGGTAGCCAGAGAGGGTATTCGTGGACGGGCGGAGGTGTAGTCTTTGAGTGTGCAGTAAGAGTGTCGATGCGTCGCAGTGCTACCACTGCCGGCATGTAGAGTTGTTGACGTTCGGTCCAAGCGACGATTTTGCGGGAGAGTGCGTTGTTGCGAAGCAGGAGGCGTGTCTTCTGCCGATCTTGTGAGTGGTCCCAAAGCTTCGTTGACTCCGCTTTGATGGAACGTCTACCAGTAATACATCACTGTATAATAATTACACAAAAAGGTCAAAGTACTCACTGTTCAGCTTCCAAGTCCAAGCCAACGGAAATCAAGACACTGGGTGTCATATTGACATCGAGAGCAACATCCCTTCCCGATGCAATCTGCGCAGCATCCTCCTCCGCCATCCGGCGTCGAACGGCAGCTTGCGTAGGGACTGAAAATGGGTTCCAAATCAGCTTCGTTGAGAGATAGAAAAATAAAACTCACTGTCAACTTGATTATCGTACGGGTTCGGTTTTGTGGGGTCCTTTTCCCATGCTTCTACTTCCTCGGTCCACTTCAGGACACTCTCTTCTGGGAGTGTGGCCGAAAACTCCATATGGACGATCGTGTGGTCTGCCATCTCACTTGCTGCCGCGCGAGCCTTCCGAAATAAGGTTGGTCCTGCAACTTGTTAGTTGTGTTGATAAAAATAAATAAAATTCTTACCCATGCCAACCACCTTGCGCCAGTTGTAGTCGCCGAAGTGGGCATCGAGGCAGTCGCGTCGAGAACCGGGTCCCATCTCTTTGGTGCTAGATGCGAGAGGATTCACTTCGGCCCATCCACGTTCCGGGGCTTCGCCGTCGGTCCGGCCAGCTCCAAAGGTATAGTTCAATGAGAAGTTGGAACGACAACGCGCGATGTGTGCCGGGAGATGGAACTTAGGCACGACGAATTTGATGAAGACTTCAGGGTCGAAGATAAGAAAGTCGCGGTCCAGCTGCAGCATACGCTCCCGAAGGTGGATGGACCATTGACAGGCTATGTCGTATGACACGTAGATCGCGCGTAACTTTAGCCTGAATAGGCTCGTGTAAAACAAATAATCCATGTTGATGTACCTTTAAAATTGGTCACTTCTTTGGCTGATTAAAGGAAACATTGGATACCTCTCCGAAAATTGAAGATCTCCCACTGCGGATGGGCGCTTCAAATTGTGTCTAGCACACTCAATTGTTCCCACACCAGTAGCTGCATGACTGACCCCAGGCTTCGCGTTGGACAAATTCACGGCATCGTGTCGAGAGCAATTAGATTTCTGCAGTAAGGTCTGTTACACCATACAATTTACCAAAATCTTGGGACTTACAGGCTCAACATAGTCCGAAAACTTTTCCAGATGATCTTTGTAAGGTTTTTCTCTCACAAAATATGCGAAACCATCGCCAAGATCGGGATCACAAATGTCGTCAGATACGTACTTTCGCTTAAGTCGGAAATTTGCATCAATGCCAAGAAACAAAGCATATAGATGCCTATGAAATGATGCATCATGTCATATTCAATGCCATTGCTTCAAGCAACTCAGAGAAAACTTACTGCTTATCGGATGGAGCGAGTTGCCACCCATCAGGTAGGTTGATCCCCGGCTGAGGACAAGCAGGGCACAGAATTGCACACTCGCCTTCTTTCGTCCCTGCGACGGCTCCATCGGGATCGTGACCACGTCCAGCTCGCTTCATCATTCGAAGATAGCGCCATTGTCGAACCATTAATAGGAACCCCTGATAACGATCCTAATTAAAACAAATGAAACGTTAGTCCATACATAAGTACGACATTTGTGAGAAAGGACATAAATACCTTCACCATTTCTGTTCCAGTGTTATCTGATAGGCGTGAAAGCGACTGATAGAACTCAAAACATGATATTTTCGAAGAATAAGAGAGCATTTCGTAGGTCTCCAGCGTTCTGAAAGTCACCGCACTTTTGGGGTTGGTAGTAGTGGCGGGATACAGTCGCTGTCGGAGAAGTTGTACCGTATGCAGTTGATTAGCTTGACCACATCCGCAAAAGTCTAGGCCGACTTCATAAATACCGCCTAGATCAATGACCACAAAGTCATCGCCTGGGCTGACTTGGGGATTACTGCATAATGATCCTCGCGGATGGCCTAGCTGTATACGGAGGCCGAGTGATTTTAGCGAAGCCTTGATGTAGAAAAGACCGTTCCATTCCTAATGATATACAGTTCATAAGAACTTGATTGAGATGCTCAAAAGGAAACAAACCCGTATGCGGTGGAACGGATTTCCCTTGTGTGATTTAACTAGACAATCCTTGCAGAGCAGGAGCCGCCCACAACAATCCAAACACTCAAATGCTCGGCCTGTAATCTGGCCACATTTTATGATTATCACCAGCAGGAGGGCCCATTCAAATGACGAAAACGAACCTCGGTTTGACATTCGGGACAACATTCCAGTATCTTATGTCCCCTTCCCTCCAACGTCAGTAGCTCCTCCAGGAACCGATCACGCTCGGGAAGCCAGTGTTTCATTGGATCATCCTAACGTACCGGTAAGTTGATGCATCACGCCTCAAGTGACAACAAAATGATTAATTGCTTGCTCACCCCTGCTGTGCGCTTGCGAGGTTTTGGGTCAATAGAAATGTCATGAAGGTGCATCAGATATGCAGGATCCAATCCTTCCTCGTCATCCTTGCTCGTCCCAGTGATTTCTTCAAGTTGACTGTCGAAAACAACATCTGAATCGGGGAAGGACTCATCGGTCGGAGCAATTTTCGATGACACGTAGCTACTCGACACACGAAGGCCCTGTTGATTGCCTGAGTAGCGCGTGCTTTTGTGACGCAACTCAGCAGGCTCTGAGGCTGCTGACTTGGCCAATCTTGGGTAGAACGTAAGTTTGGGCTTTTTGTTCATCGTGGCTGTGTGCTCAAAGGCCGAACCTCCCATCAAATCATTTAGAATCATGTTCTGGTCAACCACCTCACTCCTGGGTGAGTTTTCTTTTTATCGATTGACACCGCCCTCAAATTCTTCGGTTTTTAGAGTTCTAATCAGATCACAATCCTCTCACGTATATGGGCAGGCGGGCGAAGTTCTTGACTGTCGCTGAGGCACAGGAGGCTGCAAGGCAACGACGCAAGGAATATGCACTAACTACACGGCAAGTAAGGTTCCCATTTCACTCTAATGTAGCTAAATGGTATAATCAATGTAGAAGCCAGGAAGCTCGCAAGGCTCAGAATCAACGAGCGTATGAGAAGCTCAAGTCTCGAACGGCAGCAATCTCTGCTTCCACTATCCCCGCCTCTCTGAGCCCTCCACCAATCCCTTCCCAGTTGCATGACATGGCCGACATCTCCATCCCCACCTCTCCCATATTTCAACTTGCATTCGGCCACGAAAACCCCTTTGAGGACACAGAACACGACGATCGTATGCTTGCCGCTTGGGACCTACCTCCGCCATATGCTGAACCGCCTCCGGGACGTATCCGCTCATTCTTGGACATTCTGATGGGCTACAGGCTGCGCCAGAGGAAGAAGGAGGAAACCGCGCGCCTTGAGCGTTACAAAAACCGACCGCTTCGTGACTTCGCGACTGAGGTGTGCGCCGAGCTGACACGCTCTTACGCAGATTGGGAAGTGCTTCATAGGGTGGCGGAGGGTATGCAGAAAGGTTTTGAGAGGCAGCTGGCCCTGAGGCTATTGAGATGGAGGGCTTACAGAGTCCTCACTCTTGACCAGGACTTCACTTCCCTCCTACAGGGTTCCGATGCTTTTTTGAACCTATACGTCGAACGCTGGACCCGCATACGTTGATAGCCTTGTTTATTAGTTTATTTACGATGTCTTCTTGATATAAAAAGTTTGAATTCAGCTACTTCATCCTTTCCGTTGCGAAAATTTCAGAAAACGGAGACTATCATATTAATTCTGCAGATTCCACTACACCGGTTGAGTGAAAAATTCAGAATGTTTCGCACATTAGATATCAGCATAGTTACTACATTATGACATGGTTTCGATAGCTCTGAGAGAAAATTAAAGTGGAGGTGAATGGTTTACAGCTCGACGGCACTCTTGATTATATACATATCCTGGCCTACTTTCGACGTCGTATAGATTTTGCTCGGGCTGCCGATCCTGCCTTGGATTGTACCATTCGCAAGCCCCATCCAAGTAGAATGTTAATATCCATTCATTAATGGGTTCCGGGTAGTCTGCTTTGTGTTATGCACGCCTCAAGTTTAGCAGGTGAATTCAGTAGGTGATTTATTCGAGCGCTGATTGGCTGGCGGCATATATCTTGCGTCCGAGAGGAGCATCCATGATCACTGCATCAATTTGATAGCCTCGTGTTTCTTTTTCATCCAGCATTCAGGCCTCAGGGACATGTTTAATAAGAAATTTCACAGAATTCGAAGCCAAAGTTGCAAGAAATGATGTTTATTGTAGGGTATAATAGCAAGATAGTGAGATATTGATTACAGATTGGCTATATAAGTAATGGGATTGTTGACGAAGAGAAGGGTGCAGGCAGGGGGCAGGATCAGGCAGCAATACTCGTGCCTCGTAACGATGTCAAAAGTGTCAAAGTGTCAAAGTCTGTCAAAGTGTCCAAAAGAGTGGCAATCAGCGGAAATGTGTCGTAACGGAGGTATAGACAATGACAGGAGTCCAAACAGAGTTCAAAAAAATGGTGCGGAAATGTACTAATCAGAGCAGCATGACATTGCCTGCAAGCACGGCACGGCTAAACGCCTCTTCCGCCAGAGCTCGAGATGGGTACCGGGCAAAGGAGGCGTTGCTAACCCCTTGAACATGAGGACAGACATTGTCCCTGTATGATCAGTTAGTTACATGAGAAGCACCACCAAAATTAGAAAGATTGTACATACCAGTGAGGAATGACACCGATGGCCGTGCCACGAGTGACGCAATACCACCGGGTCCTAGGATCATTGTCGACAAAAATACCACCTTCTTCGTCTGACTCGCTGTCGTCGGAATTGACTGCGGGAGCTGGAGTGGTCTGAGCTGGGACCGACGCAGCTGCAGCTGAACCGGGAAGTGCCGCCGCCGATGCAGCAGCAGCAGCTGCACCCGAAGGAGCTGGAACCGAAGGGGCTGTAACAGAAACCGGAACCGAAGGAGCCAGAGGGGCCGCAGCCAAAGCAGCTGGAACGGGAAGTGCCGCCACCGATGCAGCAACAGCAGCTGCACCCGAAGGAGCAGGAGCCGGAGGAGTGGCGACAGGAGTAGCAGAGGGATCCGTCTGAGCTACAGCTGGCACGGGAGCTTCTACGCTATCGGGTGCAGTGTCAGCAGGAGCCGTCACATCAGCAGGAGCCGTCTCATCAGCAGGAGCCGTCTCATCAGCAGGAGCCGTCTCATCAGCAGGAGCCGTCTCATCAGCAGGAGCACTCTCTGGAGCAATCGACAACCTGTCTAATGATAATCGATCAGTTTTTCGAGATCATGATCAGATGAATGAAAATTAAGTACTCAGCAGATAAGCAAGAGGATCCTGCTGAAGAGGAGAGGGAGATGCAGTCAAAGCCTCGCTCGTCATGCGAAGGTCTGAAGATAATGCATGAGGAGCAAGTACAGTTGAGAGCATGAAGACAACTTACGACCTCCGATTTGAAGGAGAGTCAGGATTTCCAAGAGTGTCAAGGGCGCCGCGGTTGAAGGATCAGCCGCGATATCCTTAACAGTATTAGTGTTTTGGGTCATGATGGGGTATGGAGTAAAAGGGGGTGCGGCGTTCAGGGTTTGATTTCTGCTATCTTTATACAAGTTGAAGGGTGGCTTGATGGATAGGCTTCGATTTTTTTGGAGTACCAAAAGGGGAGAGGAGCTGTATAGTTGTATAGTTGAAAAATAAGGTTCAGATACGCCTCGTCGGCAGGTACTGTACTCACAGAGGACTTATGCATCATGTCTGCAGAACTGGGGAATACGCTCTCTCCCAATAAAAACGGCTGCTCGGCGGAGTGATGCATTACCTCCATCAGTTGTCAAACCTTATTTTGCTTGATTTTAGTTCCGTGCACCGGACGGAACCTTATTCGCAAACTAACTTTAACATGTGAGTCATGATATCTCCGCTGAGAAAACATTTTCTAATAGAACCGATATAGAATGGCACCTCTCGGTTGGGCCTCTCCCGATCAACGCGATTTTCTGACATCCCAACTGCCCTCATATTTTGCGGCTCAAAAAAATGCTGACTTCACAGGTTTTTGGGCTACTTTATTCGAGACATGGGAAGCACAATTTCCTACAAGGGAGAGCCTCTTCCCAGGTCGCCAGTTCCAGGATCTCACGGCTGGTGAACAGAAGTCAGTTAGTAATGCCATCGAAAGCAAGCGAGCGGTACGTTCGATCCGAATACGCGGTAATAATATCCATTAATTTTCCCACAGCAATTACAGACCTGGTACCGTTGGCGCTCTACTCCGAAAGCCCGGGCTGTCGACAAGGTATCGTCCAAACTGGACGAAGTCCTTGATGCGGGCTCTCGCACCCGCCTTGACCACAAGTACGAAATTTACTATAAACTATTCAAAGATAAATTGCAGCCGCACCTCGATCTCGAACTTCAAGTCGAAAAGAAGTGGGCTCGTGGCGAAAAGTTAGCCCTGCGAAATAAAATTCTTCGTCGCCTGTGGGAAGAGGAGTCAGATCATGACATCAAGACAGCAGTCAATAACGATTTAGCCCAAACTGTCAAGAATCGTGATCTGGCTACGCAGCACTCTGAGACACGCACACCCCTGCAATATGCGAAGTAAGCAATTCTATTTTATCAATGGGCTCTTTGCGACTATTTACTGACATACCTGTCCCAGAGCGATTGAAGACCTTCCGTCCTTTCTTCATCAAGTCTTCAAAGGCCTTAATGCCCGCTCAGGATGGTCGTTCTCGGTTTTGATGGGAGGACCGGACCCTGCGAATGGCGGAGATATCAACGTAGCGAGGTAAGTTGGTTGTGTATCCTATATTCAACCACTTCACTTACCCTGTCATTCCTCTAGCTACCACATTGGCTTCAATGGAGCTGGACGGTCCTTCTCCGAAGCCTCGACATCCTTTGAGCGTGACTACATGGCCCCATACACCGATTTCCTATGCCAGGTGTATTGTAAGTTCTTCAATTCTCTATAAGGACTCGGGCGACTGACTCTGGTCTTAGCACCCGAGGTACGCAAGTCTCGAGCGCTGTCAAATGTCGAGGGAGGTCAGGAGAAGGAGGAATCTGCCGTCGCAGAGGTAGATATAGGCTCCGCAACTGGTATGTGTTAATGCATCGCTAGTGACTCCTACAGCTCATGATGCAATATCTATGTAGCTCCTGCGCCCACTGTTGCTCCCGTAAACTTCTCTGGAGTTCCTGTTGCTGTTTCAACCCCCATTCCCATTGTAACCGCTGTCCCCGAAGGTACGATGTATTGCATTATGTCGTTCCTTCCTCACAATGCATCATTTCAGTGAACCTGGCACCTGTTTTGGTAGCCGCTGCAACTCCCGCGCCCTTGGCAACATCAGGAGGTACGTCCTTGCTTTGATGCATTACTTTCAATACTTACAATGCATCACTTCAGTTAATACTGTTCTCGAAGCCGTTTCAGTACCCATCACGCCCGCGCCTTCTGCAATTGCTGTCCCCAAAGGTGGTGCCTCACCTATTGTGGTATCTCCCGCTACTCCCGCACCTATGGCAACGTCGGGAGGTACGTATTGCATCAGTTTAATGGCTTCTTGCTTGACAATGCATCACAGGCCCCATCGCTGGCGCCCCCTTCGGCTTCGAGGCCAGCCCCACTGCTTTGATGGACAGCTTTCTCGATATGTTTGACACCCCTATGGCATCTGGCAATGGCGCGGACAACTTCACATTTGATACTAGTGCTCTCGCAGACTACGACTGGTCTACGACGAGCGCTTACTTCGCCCAACTCAATGCTTCCACACCGAACCCGATGACCGAGCATGCCGCGATAACGCCTGTGATCCCTCCGGCTCCTGCCGCGCTAACGGCTATGACTCCTCCTGCTCCTGCCGCGCCAACTCTTGACATCCCTCCTGCCGAGCCAACTCTTGTCATCGAGCCAGCGCCTCAGCCTCCCACGCTCCCCGCCCCTCTCATCGATGGGCTTGGTGCTGTCAACATTGTGAACATGTCGGCCCAACGTTCCCGCTCCGGTCGCCAGATCACCGCGTCCAAGAAAGCTGAGGAGATGAATAAGATTGGTGGCCCCAACCTACCTGCTCTCGTGGGGAAGGAGAATGTTGCTCCCACTGCCGAGTCGCGACCGGCTTGGAGGATCGCGGCTGAAGCTCACCTGACACTCTCTGATTACGGCGCCGACTGGGACAACTGTGTGAAAGCCTGGATCGCAGTCGAGGACACCATTACTTCTGCCGGATCCCGTTCTGGCCTGCCTGCGAAGTCGCGACCTGACGAGTGGCAAAAGTGGATCGCTAGATCTACCCAAGGCACTCGCTCTTATGCATCATGCCTTGTCATCGATGACCCCCTCGAATTCGGGTATGCCGTGATGGCCTGGTGGAAACACCTTCAGCCGGAATTCAGATCTTCCTCCGATGTTCTCCCACTCCCCGTCTACGATCCGCCTGTCGAGGGGACTGATCCCTGGGCCACGTTGCGTAAGGGTGGGCCTAATGGTCTTGTGGCCATTATGACTTTGCTCCTGTGGTGGCGACAGGCCTTCGGACGACGCACGCACTGGCAGGACGACTCGGAGCCCTTCTGGACTCGCCTGGTTCAGGATGTCCAGGCGTGCCTGAACAAGATCGTTTCGACTCCCGCCGCCCAGAAACGGAAGCGAGGCGCTGATATCGCGACGTCCTCAAAGCGGTAAGTCCTCCCAATGATCAAACTTTCTTGGCACTAATGGTTTTGTCTAGCTCGAAAAAAAACGGTTAACGTGGCTTTATACTGCTTCCTTTTCTTGATTTCTTGGACATGTTTTGCTGTCTGATATCTACCACCCATGTATCTATCCAGATCCTTATCAGTTGTACTTATCTCTCTCATACTTAATGTTGTATTTCTTGACCCAATATACCCATATGTTTGAACACATTTCCGGGATTGATGAAAGAAATGATTGACAGTTGATGTACATTTACGACATGGCTACCTACTTATCCTGGTAATGCATCACGCTCCCACGTCGTCGGATATGGATAGTGCTGGGTGATGCATCCACGTCGGCATTGGCATCATAGGATGGGCGCGGGACTTCCTCGGAGTGATGCATCAAGCCATCTGCGCGAAGGGCCTGGCAAACGAGTGATGCATGAAGTCAATAGCTGATGCATTGTAAGATAATGTAACAAACTCACCTGGTAAGTAATGGATCAAGAATCGTATGGTTGGAGATGCCATCGGTGACAATCATGAGGTCCAGGCACTGAGAACTGGCAACAAAGTGATGCATGAAGTCAACGTGGTGCATTGGGCAATAATGTAATGTAACAAACTCACCTGGTAGTAATGTATCGAGAAGTGCTTTGAGAAGCATCGATGACGAGCCGCATGAGGTCCAGGCTGAGAATTGGCAACAACGAGTGATGCATGAAGTCAACGCGGGGCATTGTACAATAATGTAATAAACTCACCTGGTAATGTATCGAGAAGTGCTTTGAGAAGCATCGATGACGAGCCGCATGAGGTCCAGGCTGAGAACTGGCAACGAGTGATGCATGA
>JABAJV010000207.1:0-20483 GCA_018854895.1 Tricholoma furcatifolium
TTCCTCATCTCTAAAAAGCTATCTCCAGTTCACCGAAATGCACAACTTGCCCTTTGAACCATCCCCAGAAACACTTGTGGTTTATATGTCGCACCATATCGAACCCCGGTCGGTCGAAAAATACCTCTCGGGAGTTGTCAATCAACTCGAACCTTTGTACGCAGACGTCAGAAGAATGAGGCAGACACCTTTGGTCAGAAAAGCGTTGAAAGGTTGTCTTCGCCTGTACTCCAATCCGATAAAAAGGAAGAGTGCAGTGGATGGAAACGACTTACGACGAGTTGCGCAGTTGTTGAAGAAGTCCCAAAAACACGACGACAAATTATTTCTCTCTTTACTCCATACCGGGTTTTATGGTTTGCTCAGATTGGGAGAACTAACCGACCCCGACGACATAGACCTTCGAGACTGGAAGAATTGAACCATCTCCATCACATCTGTTTACGTTTCCCCTAATACGTCATACGAATTCCTCCTCTCTGCCAACAAGGTCGACCCGTTTTTCGAGGGTAACCGGGTCATCATCCGCGCCGATGTCCACTCGATCGAGGCAGTGACGTCCTTCAAAACGTATCTCGACGCTCGAAATGCTAAGTTCCCTCTGCACCGAGAACTCTGGCTCACAGAGAAAGGAACTGTTCCCACCAGATCGTTTTTCATCTCGAGAATCAGGCTATTTTTCAACAGTAATATCGCGGGCCAATCGCTGCGAGCGGGTGGAGCTACTGAGCTTGCCCAAAATGGCATGCCGCCGCATCTTATACAGGCAGCCGGAAGGTGGAATTCCGACGCCTGGCATCGTTATATCAGACGAAACCCCGTCCTCCTGCATGCGTTTGCGAGGGCAAGAAAACAGATTATATTGGGGACCTGATATTCTCTCACTATTTTGTTTGATCGTCCCTCATTATTCATAGGATTTAGGCATGTCAATAGCTCGCGAATACATAACCAGCGCGGGATCGGCTCCGTGAGCTCTCCCAACAGCGCTAGGTACTTTGCCCTAACTGTGTATAGCAGAAGCTCTCATTGGTGTTCCTCTTTGAGGGCGCAGGTTCAAATCCTGCTGGCGTCGACAGTGATTTTTCACTATCCATCTTTTAAGTATACGGAATGACATTTCAGAGAATCATGAGGTGAACATATCTTCTTCCTTTTCAGCAATGAATTGTTCTACATCTTCCAATTACATGGCGTCACAATCCATTGCAATGTACATTAAGTTGTAGGATGCGCGAGGCCGCCAGTGGAAAGAAGAAAACCTATATGGTACATACTTAGTACTTACTAATCCATTCACCAAGTCGTCCAGGTAACATGTGAACTGGTCCATGAAAGCACGAAGGTATAGTACAGATAACAAGGGCATAAACGTCATAATAGCCACTCTGAGAGATCAGTCCCACTTATATATTGATCCTCTTCAAACTATGGAGGGGAAGGAGTCACGTCGGGAGGCATGTCAGGAAGTGGGGGGTGAGGAGGGAGCTGAGAACTGTTTCCGAGGTTCCCAGAACCTTCCGTAGAGCCACTGTGCCGAAGGACCCTCTCCCTCACAGAGATAGGGACACTATCAGTCGGAGAGGCAAAGGCGGAAAGGCGGAGAGCTCGAGCAGGATAACGCTCTGCTGGGCGAGGACCTCTCGGTGCTAAAATTGAAGGATCTACCCGAGAGGGAATATGCCCTTCAGGATGATGAGGCGACGGTGGCAATGAGATGGGGTATGGAAAATATGATGTAGGCCCAGAAGACGGAGAAACGATCGACACAGAGACATTAGATGAGGGATTGCGAGACAGGCCAGTTGCCTGTGACGCCGTTTCACTCCACCTTGACTGCTCGGCTTCATTGTTATTCTGATTTGTTACCTCGGAGGGAGCGATAGACCTTGACCGACGTGATATATCGGAAGAGGCGCCGAAATCTAGGAACGAGTCTCGCCAATGGCCAGTCGACGAAGGCCTTAAGCCCAAGCTCGGAGGCGTTAACCGGAATATTGAACGAAGGGTCCGAGGGTCTCTCTTTTCCGAGCTTCCATCACCCGAGGCGTATTCCAGATCACTACTACTCCTGCGAGCTTGATGCGAAGCTGAGTGCGAAAAACTAATAGCAAAGGGGCTCGAAGGAGCTACGTCCAGGTAAGGCCCTGGGGGTACTTCAGGGACCTCGGTCGGCGGCATTTCAACTGGTCGAGTCGCCGGAGTTATGACGTTCAGAAAAGAAGTGTCGGAATGAGGGGGTGAAGTTCTCTGTCCAGGCGGAGCCATCTTGGATTCTACAGCGCGATCTGAAAGGCTTCTTGAGTCTCTGGTATTGATTTGTTCACCGGAAGACTCCCGTGGAAATTCGTTTGTGCGGGGGCTCAGGCTACGGATAGCCAGACGCGTCGCAGCCGAACCAAGATAGCTTGCTGCATCGTCTGAACTATACTGTGCACTTCCTCGATCTCGTGCTGCGAAGGTAGAAAGATAACCGGGATCACTTGGCACTACATGTTGTACAGGTGGTTCGTGGCTTTGTGCAAGGTCGTCCTCGAGGAGGTCCGGTTTGGGGACATCAGAGATCACCAGTGGACCATTGTCTGGTTGGCCGTGGGTATGCGAAGAGAGGGCTGAGTGGTGACGAGTAGAATGTGGTACAGAGAGAGAATTGGAATTGGAGTTTCTGTTGGAACTTGAAATGGAGTACGAAGGAGGAGCAGGATTGGGTGTTGAGCGAGGAGACGGAGTGTTCATATACGAGAGCGTGTTTAGACCGGATGTGATGGAAAGATGTGGATCAGGAGATAAATGAGAAGGACCAGCGTCCTTTTCCTTATAGCTATCGGCGGAATCGGGCCTTACAGGAAGTTCGACGGCAAAACTAGGTGACCATGAGCTTTCGCTCACATGTGTCGCTTTTGCTTTCTTCTTGCCTTTGCCGCGTTTGGAAGATGACAAGCTGAATATCGATGATTTGGCGCTCAAGGCCTCACCCTCTTTTCCTGATACTCTAGATTTCCTGCCAGTGGATTCAGAATGTCTGAACGTTATTCCTATGCCAGAAAGAGTTCCGAAGCCGCCTTCAACTTCCCTCTTCCAACGAGAAAATCCAGATTTACCACTTGAACGCTGCTGGTGATCTACCGTAATCGTTTGGGTGCCCAATTCCCTATCGTCATTGAGCGAAAGCGGGCCGATGTCAATGACTCCCATATCGTCAACCTCATGCTCTTTCTGGATCCTGCGAGCAATGCGAGCTTGCATTCGACGACGCCTCCGGGAGCGTACAACGAAAGAATAGTAAAGACAACCACTGAGGATCAAGAAACCAAGGATGCCTGCTAGTACGAGTGCAGCAATGGTGCCTTTAGAACGGGCGGCACTTATTCCTAAAGCTGGCTCTGGGGTCGGGGTCGGGGTCGGGGTACTGATAAAACTGAGATTAACGGCCGTCTTGAAGGTTGAGGCAGGGAATAGACTCACCTGGTGGTAACCAGTCCAGTGGCGAAGGCTTGAAATCCCCCCACTTTCAAAGATAAGTCACTGCCGTCATCGTTGACAATCTCTATGTCATGTTCAATAGTAGGATCTAGTCCAGTGGCAAAAAAAAGCACTGTGTCGGAATTTGTAAAGGTAGCCTGGCCACTGAACTTTGATGTGACATTGTCTAGAACAACTGAATACGTTCCTCCCTGCGGCGATGTCGTTCCACTGAGAAGAATGGCGGCTCCTGTTGACGGCATAGGCACGACATAGAAGCAATTGAACACAAACACTCACCACTAAAGGTTGTTCGAGCTGAGTCACCTTCTGTTACTGATTCGTGTAGAGACTCGCTGGTACCATTCTCAAAACCCCAATTTCCTTGCAATGATATATTGTTATCTTTCAAGGTCTGTGGATCAGGCGATGAGCTATAAGTAGTAATAGATCAATTAGTCATGGCCTCAAACTTGCGGCGGAAATATACCTAGATGGAGCGTCAAAAGATATCACCGCTTTGTCAAAGTAGAACATTCCCTGACTTGCAGCAGGTATGACGGTCGTTATGGATAAAGTATGGTATGCATCGGAAAGATTTTGAAAAGCGACGAGAATCTCGTTGTCTGGGCTGACGCCCTGAAGGCTCTCTGGAGCACCATCCAGAGTTACATTGTACCCAGCGTACCCCGTCGTGTTCCCTAGCACCTGTATTCCAGTTCCTAAATCGCCCATCATTCCTTCTGACTATTTTCAGAAGACATATTTTTGACAGACCTTTCCATGTGACAGATAACGAGGCTTGATCGCGAGATGTGACATGAAAGCTGGTTCCATTGCCAGTTTGTCCCAGAGCCGAAGGAAAGCCAGAGATGTTGAAGTAGGGGTTCCATCCAGCGGTTAAGTTGGCCGTGAAAGTGTCAACAACAGATGGTGAATACGAGATTGTGGGAGAAGTATCATCGATAGTAAGATATAAAGTCTGTGCCATCTGTTCCTTAGCAGGTTAGAGACTGCAAATACGATGCTAATCAGTGAGGAATTTAGGCCAGTATTCTAACTGCATACCTCTGGTGTACACAACGATTGGCAACGTGCTAGAAGCCCCAAACCAATTAAGATCGGGGATAGGGGCCTCTGGGCATACTCTGCACCTAAGAGGTGGTCGCAAGAAGCGAGCGTTTCAAGTGATTGATATCATTTCTCTTCAGCACCCATGTCCCCATGGCAGGGAAATCCGAGTTGCTCAATCACCACGTCAGAAATTCACGGATCAAATTACGTAATTGATAATTCCCCTTTCCCTCAACCACTTCCACTGTTCATTGGCAACGCAGCCAGGAAATACCAGTAAACCTTTTTCTTTCTAGGCTTTCTGAGGGATCTGCATAGTCTGAAGCCATCCTATACGGAAATTTCCTTGTCGCCCACCATTCTTCACTACCGACCCACTGGCACGTACGCCTCAATCCCACATATAAACCTTTCGCTGATTCGCAAATTGCGATGATAGATGCTAGAAATAACGAGTATAACTGACCTACGGTCACTCGTTGGGTCACCTGCCTTTCTTCCTACGCTGTTGACTTATGTACGGAATTCTTCTTCTGGAAATCTACCACTGGATCCAACCATATTTCAAGCAATCCTACAATGTATGGTAGCCGGCGATAAGCACCTCATCCTCCATACCCCTGAAGAGGACGTTTCTCTGGTTGTCAAACTGACAGTGTGGGTGAGTACATATATCCATTTCCTGTATACTGCAACCGCCTGGTATGCGGAGCGTTATGGATGATGCTGTACGGTTCCGGGTTGACTGTCGCCCAAATCATTAACCACTCTTGGCGCGTGTGGCCCGAGTGTCGTGGATAGTCTGTCACGGGGCGTATGTGTTTATTGGCTATTTCCGAAGATGCTCTATCAACTATCAACTTTCGTGCCTGTAACTTTGTTTGCGACACTGACAATTCACACTTAGACACTATCCTCCATTTTCGATTTACCAACACAAAAAGCGAAAGTAAGGTCTCGGGCCACGCCGACGAAGCGGTCCAGAGATTTAACGCCACCACGGCATCCTAATCTCTTTTTGCGTTCTTTATTCCTACCGTCGAGCAAACGTTATGATGGGGATGGCAAGCCTTCTCGTCCCAAGTCACGCTCCTCCGGCAAACGGCGTCTAAGCTTTTTGCGTCCAGCGTCAGCACCTAATGATCCCAATCACCATGGTAAACCTGTGGCATCTGCTATTTCAACATCGTCAGAGACTGCAGCCGAACCATCTATCTCGCCTCTGATTATCGCTGCCCCTCAACCACGACCATTTGTTGTACATGCAAATACAGACCCTCTTCCTCGCCTTCCGAGGGATCCTCCTGAGTTTCCGCGTGCACTTGTCGTATCTGGGCTTGAGCATGCGAGCTTTGCTGAGCAATCAACTCTTGCCCAAGCGTTGAATCGCCGTCAAGTGGTATTTGAACCAGTTGCACCTAGTGATAGTGTAAATGGCTTGCCTCGGCGGACACCCTCTCGCAACCGTGACTTTCCTCTACATGACAAATCTAACAATGTGCATCCTGAAGGCGCAGAATACCAGGGAACCTGGAATATGCCTTATGACTTTATTCTCGTTTGTGTCTGTCCGTGGAACCCAAGAGAACGATCCAATATTCACAGAAGTTTGGTGCGTCAATCACATAACTTGGGATTTGCGCACCCTAACACCTTTTTCAGTTGGACCTTTTTGCTATGAGCCACACTATTCTTGTTCAAAAACATATTCGAGATGCGTTCAGAGCCCTCCCGTTTGTTACGACCCCTGTATCTCACTCTCGAATGCATTCTTCTCATTCGAATCCACCGACCCCATCGCAAATTCAGTCACCAATTCCTCTGCCACCTCGAACACCCCCCCTGCTATCTCCACATCCACTACGCCATCGTGCGAGTCGTTCACATCTCCTCCAGCCATTGCCCATTGTTCCAAAACAGTTAATTCCTCGCGATTTCATAACGTTCCTTCAGCAGGCCGCTCAAGAGGCATACGTTTCCTCGCAACTCTCTCTGTATCTCTCCGATCTCTTTTCGGCTGTTCGCCATCATCCTATGCTGGACGGAACATTTCTCACGGCTAGGTCAATGAACGACGCGAAAGACCTTGCACGAGCTGGAAGAGTCCTTGGGACTGATCCAACCGGCGGCGAATTGCTACGCGAATACGCAAACTCACAGTTTTACGAAGATTATGAAGACGACTTTGAAGGCCAGGGCAGCTCCACAGTACATGATTACATTGCCAGCGGCAGTGAAAGCGTTACAATCGATGTTCCTCGAGGTCTAACTCCGTCTGGCTCTGCAAAAGGGTACGACTCGACCTCTACTTCCGGATCACAGGATCCAAGTGGTTCTCTTTTCGTGTCAGAGGCTGCCATCGCACGCGTTGTTCCTCGAGCAGTCACTCATCGACTGCGAGTGCGCGATGGGCCCTGGGATGAGATTCTGGCGAGTGCTGTGTTTGGGGCTACCTTTCAACCTAAACCGGTGAACGAATCTTCGCACGAATATGGGTGGGACACTCGCAGCACAATCAAAGATATTCTCGTTGATATTTTAGCGGAGGTTTAACATATATTATATATGCAGATGTGGGTAAGACCATAATTGTTTGAAGTCGTCTGAGGAGACATCGGAATATGAAGAGGTCAAGAATGCAGAGGTTTGGTAATTATTCTGTCTTATCGTTGATTGTGCCATACACACTGCGCACCAGTTCGGTTGTAAGAAGATAATGATTTCATGAGAGACACACTAAAAATAGACAGGCGATCTCCGGATTTTTGATCGCCGACGCAATGACTCTTTTGCGTTGCCGTGCAACCGTTGTTACTGTTGGGGTACGCTCCTTGGCCAACTATTCTTACGACTTTCCTCAAAATACTGACGCGTTAATAACTGGAGAAATGTCTGCCTCTCCGGAACAAACTGGTACTGAACCAGGCATATCGCAACCTCAGAATGTCAAGAAACGAAGAATACCTGGCGCGTGCGACCACTGCAAGAAGAAGAAGAGTAAGTTCATCGGCCACCTACGGTCAATCTATGCCACTTTCAATACTCTTCAAGGCTGATGTTGTTTCTTTCAATGCAGTACGATGTGAGTAGGCTCCCTTTAGCACTTGTGCTCCCGAGTCTTACTTGGAAGCGTCAAATCAACAGGCGATAGCGCGGAAGCGATTGGCAATCGATGCAGCAACTGTGTACAATACAATTTAGAATGCACTCATAAGGAAGTATCTAAAGTGAGCCTTACAGGACGTCATGGTTCTTCGCATTATTCAGCATAGGATTTAGACGTTAGGATCTGCTAAAGGGTGCGTATCAGTTGTCGATGTGCTTCTGAGAAGCCTCTGATCTAACCCAATCTTGTTCAGATATGTAGAAAGTTTAGAAACACGACTAGAGAAGATGGAGAAACTACTCCACAAGGTGAGGCATTGGTTCTTTATACGAATAACTTAATTTGAAATACTCGTCCCATTGTAGCTAATGCCCAACGCCGACCTGACACACGAATTGGAAAACCTAGACGGCATTGAATCTCCTTCAGAACCCACCGTCGTGCTACCCCGAAACGATGTTGATATTCTCGAAGAGGAGCTCGTGGGTAAACTCAAACGACTACATGTGGATCCCCCTCAAGGCCGCTTTTTCGGCCAGTCAAGGTATGATCTCAAGTGTTTCCTTTTACAGACGCTGAAGACCGTCCAGTGGCTATCAATTGATTCAAACTGCATTAGATATCCGAAGCGAATATATAGGGAAATGGCAGAAACCCCCTGTTCTCTCTGGCCAGCGGGCCCATTTCTGGTTCCGCCCTCCAGTATGTGCTTTTCAAAAAGGAAATTGATGTTTATATTGACTGTACCGTTAACCTAGTGGCACCCATTAAAACATGCAGTTCCACCAACCCCAGCCTATACTTTCCCCGACACAGACCTCCTCCACTCGCTTGTGACCGAATATTTCGAACAAATCAATAATTTTCTTCCTTTATTACATCGACCTTCGTTTGAACGGTCCGTTGCTACGGGTTTACACCATCGAGACACATCATTCGGGGGGACGCTCCTGCTTGTCTGTGCCCTCGGTTCTCGATACTCTAATGATCCTCGGGTCTTGTATGATGGGATATCGTCTCCTCATTCCGCAGGATGGAAGTGGTTTGAACAGGTTTCCGTGGTACGCGAATCGTTTATCCCTCCGCCGTCATTAAGCGAGTTGCAAAACTATGCGGTACGCTAATCTAACCTTCATAATTATTCTGGTGTTTTAACTTCTGGGTAGCTCGCTGTGTTATTTTCTTCGTCGAGTGAAACGCCGCAAGGCTGTTGGACCCAGTTAGGAACGGCTATTCGGATGGCACAGGAAGTCGGAGCCCATAGGCGGAGAACACTGAAAGCACCAACGGCAGAAGATGAATTGTGGAAGCGTGCTTTCTGGTATGTTCTATGCTTATCTGTAGCTCAAGGTGTTTATAGTCCGAAATGTCAGGGTTTTGAACTCCCTTGATCGACTCCTCAGTTCCTACTCTGGTAGACAATGTGCTTTGCAAGTTGAAGAGTAAGTGATACATAAGTGCTATCGTCTTGGTTACTTATATACCGCCTTCAGCCATGACGTAGATCTGCCAATTGAATGTGACGATGAATATTGGGATCACCCTGACCCCGCTCTTGCTTTTAAACAGCCACCGGACAGACCCTCAGCGATCGCTTATTTTAATTGTTATATTAAACTCGTGGACATCCTCGCATATACAATGCGAGCTATTGTAAAGCTCATTTACCCCTCATCTCTTTAACACGTTTTTCTAACGCAGCGCTAGTATCCGGTCAACAAACTTACACCCCTCGATGGTCAAGCTATGACGCATTTAGATCAAAAGACTGTCATGGACCTTGATTCGGCTTTGAATAACTGGATGGATTCATTGCCAGAACATCGTCAGTGCATCTATTCATACTTGGAATCATCAAACTCAACTGAATTTATGATCATTTAGTGCGGTGGAACCCGAATATGACGAATCAGCTTTTCCTCAAGCAGTCTGCTACTCTTTACGCGAAGTATTATCACCTCCAGATCCTTGTTCACCGACCTTTCATCCCATCTTTCCGAAATAAGTCAACAGCTAGCTTCCCATCTCTCGCTATCTGCTCGAACGCTGCTCGGTCATGTTGTCATGTTCTGGATATTCAAAGCCGGACAACACTGCCATTTCCTACGCTGCAGGTAAGGAATAAGCGATGCTTTGGGCTTCATGACTTATAAATTTCTTGCAGATCACCGTCTTTACCGCTGCGGTTGTATTGCTCCTCAACATCTGGAGTGGGAAAAGATCAGGAGTTGCACCCTACCCCCAGCGGGAAATGGAGGATGTTAAAAAGTGTATGAACCTGTTGAAGACATATGAGCAAAGGTGAGGCTGATAAACATTGTGGTCTTCTCGAAAGCTAAGCCATGAAATAGATGGTGTTCTGCTGGACGTTATCGGTAAGTACCCGGTCTGTATGAGAATGTCTTCAGCAATCTGAGGTTTCAGCAGGGATATCCTCATGGAACTGGCGTCTGCGGGTGATATGGGCTTTTCTAGAAGTCCCTCTACCCCCGAAGTTCTAGGGACCAAGCGCCCAAGGGATTGTGATGCTTCACAGTTCTCTAATTCTCAGTTCTTCCAACCATTTAAAGACTCTCGCAAGCTCTCCTCATCACGTCGGGCCTCGACTGATCCATTACCTGAGCCACTTTCTGTGCCTGCGCCCTCGCCCCTCTCGGCAGAGACAGTTAACTTTGAGTTGCCTATCTATGGAAGGGAATTAGGTCAACTCCCTATTTACGGGCAATTCACGTTTTCGGAGCTTGATAAGCGGCCAAGGCGCGAGCCAGACGCTCCAGTTGTAACGGGTGTCCATCCATTCTCTCGTTGTGGGGAAGTCTCGGGTATAAATGATCCATCTAGCGACATTCTACCTCCTGGCGGTCTCCCCTCACAAATGAATGGCTATGCTGTGCCTTCTTGGAACCCGTATAATGGTTCACAGAACGCAGGAGGTCCCGCTATGTCACCCATGTTCTATCAAGACCAGCCTGCTGGGACATCGATGGACGGAGTCCCTTTGATGGATATCGATACTCTTGCAATGTGGTCGACTGCTCCGACAGGGTTCGAGTACGTTCCGCCTCCTTGTATCAAAATTACTGCGTGGACTGACTAAATTAAGGATGAACGAATGGGGATCATATATAACGAGTGTGAATAATATGACACACTCTTCAGAAAACCTATTCGACTGGACGGAGTAATTTTAAGGAAATAAACTACTCGCTTTGTGGAAAGCTTTCAAATAGACACTGTAATCAAGTTAGCATCATGTGGCCGTGAACATTAGAATAGGCGTCACTGTATCAATATTACGATTGGGCTTGGAAATAAAGAGAGCTGAACATTGCAAGTGAAGTGAAGTGTGAGAGGGCTTCGGAGATATCCGAACCACTTCCACATTTTCCTTTAGTATGACCCGAATCACAAACTTTGGCAGAAAACGGACATATCTCGAGGCTACTTCGAACGTTCCCGACGAATCACAACCACCGTCTGCAGAACCAGACTCTATCGATGCCGATGTACCTTCAGCGACAGTCGACGATGCGGCAGGTCCACCGAAAAAGAAAAGGAAACGTACAAAACCTTCGATGAGGGATGGCAACACTGGTGTCAAAGCAGCTGAAGCAGCTGCAGAAAGAGAGAAGAAAAGATTGGAGGCGGAGGCTAGGGCAGCTAGTGGGGTCCCTACGAAGTCGGCGAAAAAGAAGATGAGAGAAAAGGCGAGAGAAGAAAAAAAAGGTGCGTACAAGATCTTTCTTACACCTGGTAAGGCCTTCTCATCACGACCATTTTCATAGCATTACTTGCTCTTCCTCCTTCTGAAAGGAGACGTATCCAACGTATTGAAGAACGGCAACAGGCGACAACTTGTTACGCATGTCGTCAAAAGGGCCATGCTGCAAAGGACTGCCCTAACACTGAAAACCCTCAAAAAGAGGAAGGAAAAGGCGCGAACCTCGTAGGCATTTGCTACAGGTACGTTCTTCTATTCTCAATCTATGTGCATTGACTTATATTCTGGCATATAAGATGTGGCTCGGAAAAGCATATCCTGTCGCGATGCAAAAAACCTGCCGATCCAGAAAACCCACTTCCGTTTGCCTCGTGCTTTGTTTGCAATGGGAAGGGCCACCTTGCATCGTCGTGCCCCCAAAACAAAGCAAAAGGCATCTATCCAGACGGTGGATGTTGTAAACTGTGTGGGGATACGTCACATCTAGCGAGAGATTGCGGACTGCGAAAACAAGGTATGTTCCATCAGAGCTCTCTTCAGTCGCCCTAACGCTTACATCCTTCCTTTGAAGATGTCGTTGAACCCACAGCGATCATGGGCACGGGCGCTGCGCCTGGAGCAGATGAAGATGATTTCCATTCCTTTAAACGACAGAAGGCCGAAATCAATCGAGCAGAGGCGCAGGAAGACCAAGCAAGGGTTTCATATCCTCCAAAGAGCGCGTCGTCTGGAATGAAAGCTGCCAAGACAGCTAACCTGCCAGCGAAGAAGGCAGTATACTTCTAATACCATGTGTATACACGCAATCCCATTGATGAGGAGAGCTTCATCTCTTGTTGAAAATCCTATTGTTTTGAGTTACATTGTACTAAAAACGCTGGGTCATTGAAAACCACCCATTATGATGCACTTTTCCCCGAAGTACTACAATCCTCGCCATTACCATCGCTATGCGTGAGCTGAACGTCGTCATCTCCAATCGTCTGTACAGGCCCTCTAAACCAATGTCTTCCGCCATATACAGGAAAGAAATAGTATATAGTTGCAAGTAGTAATGTTCCACCTAAACTTCAAAATCAGTGAAAGTTGTCATACGAAAGAACAATGTCTGACCAAGTACAACAATGGTATAATTCATGCCTCCAGCTTGAGGCCCTGGGTCCGTCGGGAAAAAGAATACGACGATAATAAATGTCATCCAAGTTACGGCCGTAGCAGCAACAAATTTGCTCTGAGAAAGCCAGTGAGATTCGAAACCCCAGCACTGAACGTGATAAAACTGACCCATTTGCCTAGTGAGAAGGGCCCTCGTCGAAATTCTTTGGTCCCAAGAAATCTAGCAGTGATAGGAACAGAATATGCAAAATATTGACCTGCAACGACAAGGGAAAAGATAGCGTTGATCGCAGTTGTTCCCGCAAACGCCAAAAGGCCTAGTAAGAGCGATACACCAGCTACGAAACAGACGGAGAAGACTGGAGCATGAGTGCGACCGTTGACGTTGTAGATAAACTTAGACAGCGGTAGCGCCCCATCTCGCGAGAACGCAAACGTTTGGCGAGACGCAGTAGTCAGCTATGAAAGAACATGAACTCATGGGGTAGTAAGTTGCCCACGAAGACTTACCATTCCCACTCCCATATCGAACCTGCGAGTGAGGGGGTGTCAAACATCTGAAACTATCCATTATTTTAAACAATCCCTTACTGCACAATAATAATCCATGCCCACACTGCTAACGTTCCCCTGGTTCCAAACGAATTGAAAAGAATCTTTTGAAACGTAAGAATCTGCATTCAGCTTGTGAGAACAACAAACCGTTGCCATTGGTTGACCGATCGGGCTATCGAGAATAGCTTGCAAATTGCTGCCCATCGAAAAAGCCAGGGCAACATTGATACCTGCACAAAGTCGTCAGTGACAAACTTGTGTAGCATGAAACTGGATATTACCCCAACCCAGTATTCCACTCGAAGTACATGCAAGAATGATGGCGTACGGGATAGCGGTGTCGGCGTTCGTTGCTTCCTCGCTGATATGGACTGTGGAGTCAAATGCACCTATGAAATAATTTAATGCCGCAATTTCTTGAATTTTGTCAATTCATACCGATGGCCCACAAAGGCGCGAAGAAGCTCATGATAAAAGCGAAGCCATTGGGCCAGCCAGTCACTTTATATGGATCAAATATATAATGGATCCTTTAATGCATGGGAGACACGCTTACGATTTTGGAAATTGCCAAACGCATATGTGGCACTATTTCTGAATTCCTTTGGAGTTGCAGCTGGCACTCCAATGATTAAAACAAGGCATAATCTGATTAGCTGAATTAGCATGTCGCCAAAATAAGGTCACTTTGCGGTCCGCACGATATATTGATAATAATAAAGGGTATCTGTAGGCGAGCGACGAACTTGGGGTTGATGCTGCATATTATTGCGTGCAGGACGAGCAGTCCTGCGTAGAGTGCACTTTAAATACGTCAGTGGAGAAATTCGGCAGGTGACGAAAATCAGTACGTACTATGTTTGTCCAGTTGTTGGTGTGAAGGTGAGGTTAGAACCGATGCTAGCTGCTGCCATAATTTGAACCGCAAGTCCCCAATCAACCGAGGCTACACTAGCAATATTGCCAACTGTGTTAGAATCTAACAGGTTTAGGTTAGAGGTGCTCAAGCAGATGATCAATACATTTCGTACAACCCACAAGCCAGGCCAAGAAACATCGCCATCTCGGCGGGGAGAACATGAACGTCCAATAATAGAGTCCACCAGAAGTTGGTGCAGCTGACCCAAGCTCGGCGATGGCCAACCCGATGAACACAAGGAATATAGTGCAGACGGTCCACTAAAGGCCAGATCAATGCGTTTATTGAGTCGAACAAAAACAAGTTAGGCTAAAACTTACACCCCAAACCATAGCGGCTGCGCCATAGGGAATAGAAAAGAACAACACTGAACTTTGAATAATCCATGTCGTTAACTAGGTATCAGAATCAACATCATCCAAAAGGACTTACGCGATGGAGGGGACTAGTCCGATTATACCAAATCCAACGCCGAAGACCTCCAAGGGAGTGAATACTCTCCGAAACTCTGCTCATCATCATGAGATGGCACCTAGAGTAGGTATAAGCGAGCTGGACTTACCTTGCTTATATCCTAGACGCGCAAGCAGTGATTCGTCATGGCTGAGTTTGGGATAGTCTATGTTATGAGTTCCTGCAGCAGTTCTGTCTTCTTGTAACATTCCGTCCACCTTTGCTAATCCAGTGGGGACGGGCGTGTTCTGGAGATGACTGTCAGGTGTACAGTGCACTTAAGGGCTTCCCGAAACTTAATATGCAAAAGCGTAAGCAATGACCCCATGTGGAGGGTTTATGATTGGAAGGAATTCGGGAAGCGAAATTAAGGCATACCGTGACAGTCGCAAGTGAACACGGGTAACGTTAGGGTTATGGAGCCTGGTCCAAAGCTTATCTTCTGAAAATCTTCATCAGCTGTTCCTCGGTGTCCTGAAGGGATCCCCAACCACAAGACTCGGGCATCTTTACTGTATGGGTTGCCAACGAGTTGCCAAGACTAAGGTACCGCCACTGTTCTGGAAATACTCATGCAGTGCATGTTCAAGATATCTTGACTGTTTAGTTCCATTGACTTGCTTGCTGCTTGGAAAGGGGGTTGCTTTGAGAAATGTGGTGACGGCCCTGACTTAAATCGCGTTGTGTCACAAAATCAACAACATATTATTTGAACAAAGCACCACATTATTCACTTCATCGCTCACCTGCACTCGACATCAGATCTCATAGGGCTAAGGAGTGCAGGTTCATGGCGAATGTAAATCACTCTTGACTCTCGCTTGTCACTGACAGTCAACTTTTACCGCACGCGAATTTTCAAGTTGGTAATTCTAGTCAGGCTGGTTCATAAATTTAAAAGTCACCAATTTTGCATATTAAAATCACTGAGGCCCGTCAGTATCTCTAGAGATGGCACTCCAATGAGGCACGCTATTCAAAGAGTATTCTGATTCAGTGCTACAAGTCAATATCACAACCTGTCTACCTGTCTGTCGAACAACCTATATTATATTCTCTGAAGACTGACCTGAGCTACAACGGCAGGTAAGGAACAGACAGAGACGATCAGTCAAACTGAAAAGATCCCAGCTGCCAACCATCTTAACTGCAGTTCAACGTATCATACTCCTGTCCGGTCGTTGAATGTCGTGAGCTCAACGGTATTGTTCAGCGTGTCGTCGGGGCCACCTTTCACGAAACGAACCGATGGGAGATATGTATCGACTTCGGAATTTAGAGTGCGGTAATGCGAAGAGCGAACAGTAATGAGCAGCCTATTTGCAAAGATGCTTGACATGACAAAGGCGAATGCAGTTCCCAACTCGTCCAGTGTTATCTGAGTGACAAGGCTATGGTGAGACTTCAACGGCAAAGGTATTCAGAACTCTTTTCTTACTCGATTGATGTACCAAAGTGTCAAATTTGCAAGATATATCCAAAATATGCTGGAGAAAGCGAACATCAGACCCAGTTCAGTCTTAAATGTCAAGGAACTAACGTTGCGAAGTAGATGGCTGAATCTCTTGTGAGTTCTTGCATGAGAGGACTGCCGCGCTGTGATGCCCTATGTTGCCATGCTTTGTACAGCGCCAGGGATAAACATATGCTTTCAATGATCAGAATTGCAATCCAGTAGTAGACAACCCAGTGAGTGCCGTCGGCAGGGTCCGCGTCAGCACATATGAAGACTCCAGGAAACGGTTCATTAGTGCCTAGAAAAAGGGATTTTCGAATAAGTATCCCATACATACAAAGGTGCACTAGGAACAAACCGATAGTTTTTTGCGGCAAGCCGAAAACTAAGCCCATAGCCAGGGCTTCTCCAAGAGTCATGAACGTCTGGAATAATGGCTTGTTCTGAGCAACAGACATCTTCGATAACCAACTCTCACGTACAAACAACGCAAGCATCCGCCGAGTGCTTCCATACATCGCGTAAAGTCGAAGCTCGAGTATGACTGGAGAGAAGTATCAATCACCAAGTCCCCATCTAAAGAGCAATATAGCCTACTGTGAGTTGTGATGACTTGCAAGCTCGCCCCAGTATCTTGCCAATGGAAAAATGTAGAACCTAAAGAAAGCTATCATCAGATATTCCTCGTGAATGTGGACTCATATTTACGCACACCTAGAGCAAAAGAACGTATTTAACATCGAAAGAAAACTGTTTGGACCATGAAATCAAAGCATACATCTGAGATTAGACGTCAGTGGTCAACCGGGAAACATGGTAGAGCATCTTACATGATAGGAAGGGTGTGAAGTCATGAACACTACAGGGAAGACTTGAAATCGACTGTGATTTGGATGTCGAAGTAGAGCTCACCGATGGCATTTGAGCTGAGGAATACACGTAAGAAAAGTACATATCATCCTAAGCGCGCAGTGGTAGAAGCTTACATATTATACCCTAAGCTGTAGTATCGCGACTGCGCAAAGTCAGCTTGCTTTCCAGTTCATACAAATCGGTCTTTAATACACACCCAAAGGAACAGGCATTTCGCAATCGACCACCGTTGTTTCTGTAAACAAATAGGGTGAATTAGATACAGCCGAACTTGAAGCAAAGCCTGCAATTACCCAAAAGAATTCCACCTGCGCCGTCGAAAGAACGTCAGTTCTGAATCTGCACAAATCCTACGGGTTGAATATCGTTTTGCTTGCCTCGGCATCGAGTTGAAGAACTAATGAGAAAGCATGAGCAAATGTACAACCTTGCCAGTACATAGCTCACGATATTCATAGGCAACTAGCGTGGCACAGGCAACTAGAAAAAATATAAAATCTGGGAGGGAAAGGGGTTCGATATGAGCTCACTGTAAGCGTTCCGTTCCCAGCCAGCCTGTATCAGACCAGAGAGTTCGACTGGTTCCGCCATGACCTTTGGAATCCACGATGAATGTCGATTTGGTATAAATGCTCCTCTCCTCTCTGTGTGTTTGATCGTCGGTCAGATAATACGTTGAAGTAGATGCACATACCACACGCCAAGTAGTGACTTCAGGAACCCTTCTCTCTATGGCCGTTAGAAAACAAGGTGTCTGTAGATTAAGCTACCATGTGGCAGTCCTGAGCCTTATGGACACCTAGATCCCTATTTCGGTAGAGGCCGCCCATCTTATGAAGATCCTTACCGCCGAGCAAGAAGTATTATCTGATGACCATACTCGATGGAGAATAGATAGTCAGTTTCTAAATTGGTTCCAATACACATGCTTAGGGCATAGGTCTCGAGTCAGCATAGTCACTCGTGGCAGCACAGAAAAGGCTAACCGATTTTTTAAGTAGGCTTGGAGCTCGAAAGCTTCGTAAAGGATCAGAAAATCGGCATCGGAACGAAGAACCCCTGATTTCAAGGTCAAGGTCGTACTCAAGTACCGAGGGTGTAGGGGCCTTGGGTAATCATAGAATTTTACAGATGAAAGGTTCTTAGAAGTCAGCTTACTAGTAATGTTCGACTTTGGGCATAATGCAACGTACACCCGCATGATCCATTGATAATTTGCTGGAGCGTAACAGGTTCGGGAACATTGAAAGAGCAAACTCCGTTCACAGTGTCGCAAAACTCTTGTATCTAAGCACAGGCTTCAAATCTGACAGATGCACCAAATCAAAAGACCACTTCAGGTCAGATTTTCAGTAAAATTCAACCAGACGTGTCAATGCCGCAACTTCGTCGTCGCCATCAAGGCTCAAGGCATCAGCGAGCGTCTACTCTCCATTGTCAATTATACACATGCAAGTACATTCAAAGGGCAGACCCACCTGATTGACCGCCAAGTATTTCTCCGTCAATTCAACCCCAAGTACACTATCCCTAAGAAGTTTGTTGCCACTCAGGTTGCGACGCGCCTCCTCCCAGGTCAATGCCATCCTCTGGGTTATACCAAGGGCTTGGCGTTCGTCCTCTGTCAACTGGGCCGCAGTCTTTGGACCAGGGCAGTCCTGAACCTTGAGTACCATCTTATCACGAACACCTGCGAAACCAGAACCCAAAATACCCGCAAGCGCGATATACGGGTTAGCGGTGCCGTCGACGAAGCGCATCTCGAAGTTCCTAGACGATGGAGACGTTGCGTTGGAAAGACGGATCGGAGCTTCGCGGTTTTCTGTGCCCCAGTTGACATACGTGCCGCCTGACCACACTCCGTCTGCCATCCTCTTATACGAAGCGACAGTAGGCAGGGTGAGTGCAGTCAATGCGGGGAGATTGGCGAGCACAGAGGCGAGGAAAGACGACTCGATAGGTGACAACTTCTCCGGGACTTTTGTATTGTTCTTGGAATGGATCGATATATGCGTATGCGCTGAGCTTCCGGCGGAATTCATGTATATCCTTGGGGCGAACGTAGCACGCAGGCCATGTTTGGATGCAGTATTGTAGATGATCTCTCGAGTATGGATCAAGGCATCGGCGGCTTCTAATGGAGGGAGTGGGCCAGTGACTATCTCGTACTGATGAAATAGGATAAACACATGTCGGGCGCATAATGGAAGTGAACACCCACTTGACCAGGAGCAGCTTCGGCATGGTACATTTGCAGTTCAATTCCTGAAGACTGAATTCCGTCGGCAATTTCTTTTAGCGTTTTCGCAACAACCGAGCCAGAAGGAAAGCCATCTGTGGCAGTCCAGCTGTGATTGCTGGCTGCGACGACGGGGTTAGTCGACTTGAGGAGAATGAACTCTGACTCAAAGCCAACAAGATAGTCGATTCCGGCATCAGAAGACTCCCTATGTAGGTAGCTTTAGAAAAACGACATCTTTGATAACCTCAAGCACTGACTTAAGGATGCGTTGCAAAGTCGTTCGAGGGCAAAGAAGGACGTCCAGGCGAAGCTTGTTATCAACGCCTGGGTAGGGCGTTTTTTCATGGAACCATCCTAGAATCACTACTTCCCCAGGAGCGTAGGGGGCCAGCCTGATTGTGGAAAGATCTGGCACATAAAGGTATTCTCCAGCGGCTGAAAAACCAGGAGCAGCCATCAGATAGACAAGGCCTAGGCAAATCTTAGCTACGCCTACGCCAGGCCTCGAGGATTCCAACATCTTTAAGAAATAGGGAAGAGGGAGGACGCGACATCTGATATTGTTGACGAGGTCTACCCACTGCAAACGAACATACGCTGTAGTTATGTTGTAGTTATCGAGTCTAATGGACTGTTTCTTGACTCACATATGTTCAAGGATGGATCTTTGAGGTTTTCAACGGGAATCGTCGTCGTCCGAGTCTGGGCAGAGTAATCGACACCATGATCAAAGATCGAGGTCATTGTAGGGATGGATTGACCGAGGAGCAGCCTAGAATATAAGGCGACGAGAAAGAACCCGATCAAAGGCGCTTGGGCGTGGCATGGCCCTGTAATGAACGAGGCTTTGCCTTATCCAAAGAATCTAAACTTCGCTCCTTGATAACATCACGGGCTTCTAAGTAAATTCTACACCCTTCGAGCTGGTTCAGGGAATGGTTCAGTTAGACCAATTTTCAAACCAGGTCATATCAGTAATCATTCCACTCACCGCCTATGACTCGAATAACTCGAGTTTCGCGCCTTGCCTATATCCGTTACTGCTGACAGACCGATGTCCATTGCTTGAAAATGTAAATGACGGGACGACGGAGGACAGGTACGTTTTACAGCTAACTTCAAAATTCTAGGCGCGTCAGCCTCCTGGACACGATATGACATAAGCCAGGACTTCACCTTTTATGAACTAGTATTAGGACCAAATGCGGAAATCATATCCACCTTTCACAAGCAGCTATGTCACTGTTCAACTCATTCTCTGTTCAAGTACCGTGGAGAACTATTGCTTCCTACATCCTGAACAGAAAAAACTGATTACAACTATGTCAGTCACATGAAAACAGCTGAAATTTCACAGAAGACGGGCATCAGTCAACGTGCTATTCAGCGCACTCTGAAAATCTGGTGGAAGACGAGGAATGTGACACCAATGCAGGTGACCGCGAAGTGGAGCTACATGGGGCTTGGCTGCACCAAATTTAGAAGGAGCCACTTACAGCAGGCGGG
>JABAJV010000208.1:0-20441 GCA_018854895.1 Tricholoma furcatifolium
TGTCAGGATACTCTGGAGTTCTGGCAACGGTGCGTATTTCTTTCATATTAACTTATCAGGCTTGACATTGTTGCACAGGACCTTTTTCACTCAGAATGGCCACACGTGTTCGAAGGCTCGACTTACGGTCCCCCCCATCGATCCAGAGAGCAATATGGCCAAGCTCAAGGCCCTGCGCAATAAACAGCGATGTCAACGCCAAGAAAACTTTCGATCGTCGGATGAGGAGGAAGGACCAAGCAACCGCGGACAACGTAATCGCATGACAAGTGCCACGAAACGATGCCGCCACCACCAGATCATCGAGTCTGAGGATGAAGAAGACGACACGGCCCCTGTAGATAGGCGGAACAATGGAGAGGACCACGTCGGCGATGGCGACACCGCCGGCAGGCTAGAATACTCGCCTTCGTGAGGATTGGAATTTCGGCTCTCTGTACTGCTTTTGTTGCTCTCTTCTGTGGCTTTCTGTACTCCTTTTGTTGCTCTCTGATGTGGCTGTCTGTACTTGCCGTAGTGTTTTCGAATGCATTTTCGTTTGTTAATTGGATTTGAATAGCAGACAAGTTAGATATTAATTGAGTCGGCATTCAATGTTCAATAACTCCAAATAAGTGACCTTAGAATTAGTCCAAAATTAGTTCAGAATTAGAAGGCTTCAGATTGCTGAAAGAACTTTAAGTTGCGGATTGAGTGGGTTGATATTCTGGTGGTAATGTTTTGACATCACTTCAACTTTGATGAAACGATCTTCGCCATCACTATTTCTCTGGCAACAATTTATCCTCTCTTCATAATGGTGAGGTGTACAACATGGCCATTAAATGTATGTTACGCATTTTTTCTATTATTTGCATTTACTGATCTTATGTACCTTTATAAACTACCTACCTTTTTGCTGATGGAAGCAGCAGCCAGTGGTGTATACAAGCCACGTAGCTATACAGAGAGAGATGATATGAGAGGGCTCCTTTTGTGGAGACTGGGAGGAAATCGCATAGCACAAATTGCTCACCGTGCACTGGATTTGCCGGGGCTCACAACTCTTCGCCGCCGCACTATCATGCCCCACCTTATTCCATCACCTTCATGGCCTACCACTGATGAAGTTAGGAAGAATACAATCGCAACGTTTGAAAGCGTTCAAGAGCTTCTCAACGGGACTCAGGTTATTCATCAAGTCCTAATGTTCGATGAGATTGCGACTGAAAAACGAATACGATGGGATCATCAAACCAACATGTTTCTAGGTGTTTGTCGAGAGCATGGAACCAAGACCTCACTTGAATTCGTCAACGAGCAGGATATGGAGGAACTGTTTCAATGTGTAGATGAAGGTAAAGTTCACATTGCGGCAGAGGTGAGAAAGTTGAAAATTACGTTTGATTGATCGCTGACCACGCAACATTGAACAAGGCAACGGTTGGCGCACTTGGAATCTTAACCAATAATCATCGCTTATATCCTGCTCGGCCCATAGTTATTTCTGGTGACTGCAAACGGGAAACAGGTGAAGAACATGCTCAGGTAGTGGAAACTGTTCTCAGAGGCATTGACTTGACGAAGCCATCTACACATCTCCGTGTTGTTTCGATTGCGTCTGATGGAGAGACACGACGTGGAGCATCGTTTGTTTTTCTCACCTTCAAACATGAACTTTTGGCGTCTTCACCAATCTATCCGCTGATTTCCTGCCTTCCCCTCATGAATCGTTATGTCGGGGAAGATGATATTACAGCAGATAAGGACTGGAAGCATGTCTTTAAGCGCTTTCGAAATCTGCTTCTCCGTTCGCGTGGAATTGTCATTATGGGCTTCCGAATTACACCCTCCATAATTAGAGTTCACCTCCAGGAAGCGGGATGTACCACCGAACACATTCGCGCAGTTCTTAACCCGGAGGACGCGCAGGACGTAAAACTTGCCTTCGATCTACTAAAGGATATCTGGAACCTCCCACCCGCTTCAGGAAGCCACACACCAGCATTTCACCATGCACGAGAAGCACTCCGAATCCTCGGCAAATTATTGCACCATATTGTCTTTCCGTACATCTGCGTCGACTTTACGTTGTCAGAGCAAATCGAGCACCTGAGCGCTGCAGCTCATCTTGCACTTGTGCTTTATCGAGATGCACAGAAAGAATTCATCCCATCCCTTCTTTATGTTGACCTCGCGATTATGATCAAAAACGTCATCTTCTGTGTCGCAAAAGCCAAAGTTGACTGCCCCGAGTCCTCTTTCTTCATTATGCTTCTTGGAACCGACCGTTTGGAGGAGCTGTTTGGTGTCCTTCGCACCATGATTGGCACTGATGCAAACCTCGACATCCTTCAACTGGGCGACCGCATTACAGGAACAATCGAGATCCTTAACATCCTAGCAAAGTACCCTGAATGGGACCGTGCCCCTCGTCGTTTGAAACTGCCTGCACTAACTCGTGATTCCCGAGAATTGTCTGACACTACTGACCACATCAAGCCCAGATCCTGGCGAGGCGATACAAATGTGAAGAATGTCTCGTTGCAAACATCCTGGAAACGTGGACGGCGTATCATTGAATCCGAATATCCTCAATTTTCGCCTACTCTGAAGGAGATAGAGGATGACCCTCGTGCTGATATCTTAGCACCTATGGGAAAGCTTCTTGTCAATGTGCCACTGGACGACGACGATATTGATGAAAGCCTTGACATCTCGGAATCATTGGAGCCAAATGATGCAGATGATGACGCTAGTCCTGCCCAAGAGATGCGTCGGGAGATTGAAGATGCCCTTGTCACCGTCGATGAGGTTGATTGTGAAACCTCTGCATCTCCATCTTTATCAACACGGTCTACATCATTCGGTTCATTCCTGACAATAGATGGCAAGCAGATCTCAAAATCCCGTGTTCTGGCAATGCGATCCAAGTACAACAAGAAGTCCAGTTCCACGGATCGTTTAAAGCGTGTCCAAGAAGTCGAACGTTACTCGAAGGTGTCTGTTGACTCGGACAACTCCCTTGAATCTTCTGTATTGGGCGCACCCAGTATCATTGTTCAAGATCCAATTGCAACACTTGTACTATGCGAGGGCCGCGTCTGGCTTTGCATCGGGGAGGTCAACAACATCACACATGATTCTCAATCTGTCGATTCTATTCCCCTCGAGATCCTCTATGAAGGTACAGTCTCCGTGTCATTTCAAGTCCTTGGCCTCCGAGTCCGCCCAGCCACATCAGACGATGACCCGACACTTCAGTATGACTGGCGCTCGCATAGTCTGTCTACGGAGAAAACATGTTGCGTTCCTGGTCGATTTATTGAGCCCTTAGATGTTGAAGCCGAATTTTCTATCACCCATCGCTCGTTCTATCTCTTGAAGAGCTCCAATCTAGCAGCGAAAACTGCGGTCCTTTTCGAGCGCCTTCAATTTGATCTCAAGAAGCTTCCCGTCATCAAACGTACAAAAGAGTTCCCATATCGCGAGATTTCTGGTATGTGAATGAATATCATTTGAGGACAACTTGATGCTAAAAATAATTATACATAGGCAAAGCATGCTTTCTTTGCAACACCAGCCTAGAAGTTGATGTTATTGCTTCGACAATAGACAGCTGTCCTCGCTGCTCACCAGAGTACCCATTGGATCCAAAGCTACCGCAGCGTATCTTTTCTCACATAGGTGCCCATATTCTCCACGACAAAACGGTCAGACGAGAAGACGAGCCATGCGGTTTATGTCTTCGAGCGGGCTTAATATGTAAAATCTATCTGAAAAAGGGTAAAGGCTCGAAAGGAAGTCTTACAATCGATAAATCACGATCATCCTGCCCCATGAAATCCCTGAAGTTTAGCTTTGCTATCGCAGCCTCATCAACTGAGTCGTCCCCGTGCTCTAATGTGCCCATCCCATGCCTTTTGTGTCCAAAATCAGCACCGGCAGTCTTCAAGTATAATTGGAAGGCTCACTTTGCTAACGCGCACCCCAATGCCGTATACGCAAACTATGCTTTGACCGCAAACCTAACAAACTTCGAGCTCAAGTCAGTGAAGGGTATTTGGAACAATCGAGGTAAAATTCCAACGAAACGTGTTATGAAACGTAATAGCGCTATACCCCTTGAGGTTTCGACAGCACATATCTCTGGAGGGGCACTAGGGTGAGTGAAATCCATAGATCGAAGAAATAGCTTGCTTACATTTATATCGCACAAGCCTGACAGCAGTTCCGGCAGCAGGCAAACAGGAATATGAAATTGAAGTCAGTGAGGATATGGAGGACGAGTCGCAGGGACGCGACTCGAATTCGGACGACGATAGCGAGCCTGGGTGGGATGCCGATGAAAGAGTCAACAAAGGTAATGAAGCGGATTACTACGAGCTTACTAACAGTAAACTTGAGGATAATCGTGATGGAAAGGATGTCGGAGAGGAGGCAGAAGGAGATGAAGACCTGAATGCCAGTTCAGTCAATGATACTCATGTGCAAGCAGTAAGTCTTATACAGTCAAGATAAACCCAGGCTTACACACCTTCAGTTGTGTGAGTCCCCAAAAATATCTATATCTGAGAGTCTCCAGCCTCCACAACTTGACCAACTCGCCACCGACACCAATGATGCTCACATATCCCACTCTAACCACAACATTGAAGAAGGACATGTCGAAACTGGGCGCTCAAAGCGAAAGCGAAAGGTGCCAGCAACACTGGGACTGCTTTCCCAGTGCCTCTGTGGAGAGAATGCCATTGGGCACGATGCCGTCGTGATGTGCAACAATCGAGGCTGCGAGACACGAGTGGTAAGTTAATTATTTATGAATGAACAGATTGGATACTTACTGTATTGAATCAACCAGTACCATCTCCTATGCGTAAACTTAGAGCTGGCACCTCGCAGCTGGACATGCGAGGCATGTGAGGCATCCTCAGGAAAGAAAGCACGACGAGGCTGACATCAGTACATCTGTCGGATACGGAATTTCCTAATATAGAAATGTGCCTGATTACGTAGTTAGTTAGTCCAGCTTCCAAGGTCGAGTTCAAACATTCGACCCTACACGTCTATTTCGAAAGCCGGCACCCCCTTGGTCTACAGGAGAACTTCAGTAATAAGTAATAAGTATATAAGGCATGAACTTACCCCTCAGGCTTGGAAAGCGAACTGAGGGGCAGTCACGCGTACTCGACTGACTACACCAAGCCAGCGGTGGCTGGCTTGGTCCTATATAGTTTATGTTAGCGAGAAATGTAGTGAAAGTATCGAAAAAGGAAATTGGTGTGACGGCGGCGTCGCCGTGGCGCGTGCATGGGTTCGACTCCCCGGATAGGCGAGTCTTACCTCAACACAACTACGCCGAAGAGATGGCCTCCTGTGCCACCGTTGGATGCAAGCAAGTTGAGTTCGATAGTGATGAACGGTCAAACCATCGCCGAGTGCAGCCTCAATGAGGTCGACTGCGTCAAAGGGTATCGACAGCGACGAGCATGGCTGTGAGCAAGGCGTTGACGAATGCGGGGGGAAAGGTTGGAAAGAAGTCTAAGGAGATGGCAATGGCAAGAGAGAGAGAGGAAAGAAACAAACTGCGGAAAGCTCGATAAACCCTCCCTCTCACGAATCCTACACCGTCACCTTCTCTGCAGTCACTGGAGATAGCGGAACTCATCCTCGTGCAGCCTTCTGTGCCCAACTCTGAGAGCACTATCACCATCAAGCAAAGGTACAAGGCGATATTTCTCTCGACCACAAGAAGAACGGTAGCACGGCGTCGCCGAGAAGTACCTCGACACGTAGGAGACGGGGCCCATCAGACACAATCACTACCCGCATGAGTAACTCGGCTCACTGCCCAGCAGCCTCACAATCAGTGCCGCCGACCATATCTGAAGACGAAGCGCTCAAGGAGAACCAACCGCTGCCCAACACGACCGATTATGGCCGGGGACGCAACACTATCTAGGCATTCCATGCATCATATCATCGAAGCGCAAACGATTCAAGGCCTTTGCGCGCTGCATGGGCAAGGTTGAGGGTGGAGATGGGCCGTGGGTCGGTGTTGAGGTCCCGGGGGCGACGGTGCAGACCGCGTTGACGGGGAACGGCAGTGGAATGACGGGACTTGGGGAGGGGTACGATATTTCGAGATTGGAAATAGTTGTGGAAGTGAGTTGGACTACGGCAGGGATGATAGCGCTTCGAGGAGGAGGCGGATGGATTGGGCTGGAAGCGCTAGTGGGAGTATTTTCGTGGGTAGAAGTGTTCTGCAGCCTCGACCATCGAGCGAAACGATTATGAAGTGTCAGTCCTGCAATGTCAGATGCGTCGGAGATGGAGTCAAGGGGACTGGTGCCAGGCTGCAACAGGTGCTATATGTCGTAGACGCCTCGGGTGAGGATGTACAAAGGTCAAATCCTATTCACGCATCGTAAGTATTTTGTTTGATCTAAACTGTATGCATTGGTATTTCAATTTCGTAGCTAGTACAGGTAATTCGACAAGTATTGTGTCAGTAACTAGTCTGACCTCAACGTGAGGGCTTCTTGAACACGATCACCTTACCTTTACCACTGGAATCTTGACTCCATTGCTGCATATCCAGTCTCTTGTACGTACACCGAGGCATCAAGGACCGTCAGATATTCTCTGTGCGTTGAGGTTTTGACTGTTGTTGGTCCCACGATCAGTCCACAACGCGGCAAATGCACGATCAATGTCACTCCATACAACCTCATCAGCCTTCAGTGCCCTCCACAGCTGTGATGTCGGTTGGGCTCTGCTATGGCGGCGATGCACTAAACGAAGAAAGTTGGCCCAATTCTGCGATGAGCGCAAAGTTGACTCCGACGTAGAGATAGAAATCCTGCTGGCATAGATTGATGCTGTGTGGAAGAGGTATTCAGATGACTCCTCTTTGTCGAGGTGAAGACTGATCATGTACAGCATATATTCGTGCCTATGTTGTAACTTGACAGAGAGCGGACATTTGCAAAGGATATTGGCAGATAGAGTTAGAAAGCTATAGGTGTATGCTGACGTATGTGTTGTCATAATGTCGAGGCTTTGATTGTCAGGCTGGAAGCGTGTTGCAAAGTCAAAGAAATGTGTGAGTGAATCGATTAAAACCTCGAGGGCGCCGGAAACAGAAGAAATTCCTTCTACTCCAATGTGAGCAGTTAGAATGCTGAAAAAGGGGTGCGACATACCAGGGTCAGAGATTAGGTCAAGCGGCTGCTTCTCAGGAACTGAAGTCAAGGTGCGAGGCTTTTCGAACAGCCAACGTGTAGTGTTAACGCAGGCTAAAACGAGAGCGTCTCTCTGGTAAGGTTTACCCTTGCAGGTAGCGATTTGCAAGAAAGCTATCGCATTAAGGTCTTCACGTGTTGTTGACTTCGAATCCTGCTGCAGCTGCAAGAACACTGCAGAAGGTACGTATTCAGATGGGCGAAGGAACGGAATAAGGTCCGAAAGATCTCCATGCAAAGGAAAGAAGTCCAAGTGGGTGGGAAGAACTTCAGCAAGGCAGTTCGCCAGTGCCTTCCTTTCCTTCTCGCTTTCTGCAGACCTATTTGCCATTATTAAACGAAGGGCTTCAATGGTGTCGTATTGGAATGGCTCTGGATTGCCATCTGCAGAGTCCAAATGGTTCAGCACTTTCATCTTGCCAAGAGAATCCTGTGTGCGCTGATTAAGCCAGTCCTCGCTTTTTGATCGCCAATCCCTCGGATGAAGGAAAAGAAGAGACTGAGGGGATCGATATGGGGATGGAAAACATTTTAAATTGATCTTTCCCTGTTTACTACTAGTAGGACGCAATTGCAGCGCAGGAAGAGCTGTTGTGATAATGAGAAATGCAAACGTCCATACAATGGCGACGGTAACGGGAATTGCGGCGGGCCAACTGAGCTTGAAAAGGAAAACGACCATGCCAATAAGAAAGAAGGTGAGGCTGAAAATGAGAATGACTGGAAGGGAAATAAACACGACAGGGATATATGATTGATGGAGACCAAGGGAGTGCATATGACTCATGCCCAGAGATTCAGGACCCTCGCTCAGGTTGCGCATGTGAGATTGTATCCATTGGAGGGAGACGATTCCCATGAGTGCAGTTGTGAGGCTGAGCACTAAGCTGAGGAACCAGAAAACATTCACCCAGATGCTGAGGGCGTCGATTTGCGGTGAGTCAACTTCAGCGACCCAATTTTTACCCGCAGTTTGAGCAGCAATCTGCCTCAAGAGCAGAACGCTTTCCTGAGCTGTATTCGGTTGGAGGTCCTTTTGCGATTCAATAACAAAAGCGGTCACGACAGCAGAGAATAAAGCTGACTATTGCAAACGTGGTGTCGGTTTGCGAGCAGCTGACCAGAAAGGTGACTCACGAAAATTAAAATATTCTGGACTTCGTCCTTCCAACTTTGGCATTGTTCTTTGTCTTTCTGCATCAAAAGCTCTTGCATCGTCGTCCAGTGCTGTTGGCCCCCAGTGGGGTCTGTCTGGGTACCCGCCTCAGTATCAAAGATCGCTAGTATACAAATGATCCTGGTCACCGGTACGTCATCAACAGCTGGCATTACTGAGAGAGAGGTGAAGTTTTAGCGATGGACGAGCCTTGAGCTTGAGGCTGGGAAAGAATAAAAGACAACGCGGGAAACTGCAAGACAAAAGGAGGCCTTTGACATCAGTTTTCGGAAAAGTCCTAAGATCATCGCCCATATATCTATAGTTTGACATCAGTTGATGTTCTTTGACTTGTGCTATAAGATTGGAAGAGCCTGACATGATGAAAGGCCAACCTACCACGACTTTCTCTGATTCTCATGTGTCTGCGATCCCGTACGAGGCGGCCTCGCAAGCAGTCAGTGTATCCAAGTGACGGCAGCTCCGTACCAGAAGCCCATCAACTATCAGGTCTTGCGGGCGCCCTACCTCCTTCGCATGTTGGCCAACAACAACTGCCTCATGTTGTGTCACACAGAACGTCCTCCGTAGCAGAAGCGCCCTATCAACAACTTGAACCTGATCGTTCCAGCACCGTTGGCAAACTTCAAGAACAACTGCCTCCCGTTGCGGAAGGTTTACCCTCTCAAGTGGATGAGACGCTAGCGGGATTCCCAAGGTGAGGGACGTCACGAACAAATATGGCCGAATACTCAGGCTGACGGTTGCGTCAGATTTCGCATCCTCATAGTCGGAAAGGTGAAGATTCTGATTTGGAAATTATCTGTGCAACCATATGTATGACGAGGTCTAGTCTGGGATAGGAAAGTCTTCTCTTGTCAAAAATATTTTCAACATCGATCCAGACAAGGTTTGTCTTATTTAGCGCGCTCTAATGTGGATTCAACCAAGTCTAGTATAGATTGATATCGCTCATGATCGTGCTGGAAAGGCCGACATCGACCACGAATACAAGTCCCCTGTGAACCCTCGCTTTTTCTTGCACGATAGCCAGGGTTTTGAGCATGGATCTGACGGAAACTTGAATAAGGTTGAAAAGTTTCTGCAATTGCGTCAGCAAGATGCCCTCCCTGAAAGGATTCATGCTATTTGGTGAGGCTGTGTTCTCTTAGCATCCGGGTTGAACGTTGACGCTTAATCCTCTTTGTCACTATTGTAGGCTCTGCATCGAAACACCTCTTAGTACTGGGTCAAGAGTACTGCAAACAGGCGATGATGTGTTGCTGAGGCTGGCCAACAAATGTGCGAGCATCACTTTTGTATGACCGATGGCTTATCATTTTTGTAGTGAACATTCCTATCATTGCGGTCTTCACTAAGTACGATGCCCTTGTAAACCAGTTCTTCAAAGCGGAAACGGCAACGTCCACAGAAGAGAAGCTTTTAAATGCAGATAAAAAAGCATCAGAATCTTTTAGTCGTTCAGTCAAGCAGTTGGACTCGCAGACGGAGTCACTGGTAGAGCTTTCAATACCTTCTGTCAAAGTTTCCGTAAAGTACAACAAGGGTCAGTTTGTTTCCTTGCGGCAATCACATTCTCTTAATGCTACCCTCATCAGACTTGCATATATTGAACTTAACAAATGTTACCCGTGAAAGGTTACAAGATGTCGAGGAGGGACTGAAGGTGGTTTGGGTTGCAGCTCAGCAGGTCAATGCTCGCCAGAAGGTCGATGTCTCTATCAGGTATAGTCCATACCCTCCCAATATTCCTGAATGAGTGCTTATCTGGCATCATTAGTGAAGGTTTTAAGAGTGATTGTCCTTTTTCATGTGTTTGATCGATACACTCATCAGCCTGGTTGAAGAATATTGGCTAGATCTTGGCCAAAGCAGCGTATTCAAAGGACAGACTTTAATTGACTGCATTCATCGCCTTCACGATGATGTTTTAAAGGTTTGGAACTTCCACGATCCAAAGGGGGTTAGCTATCAAGTTTCTGTCAATTTTTTCTAATTGTCGTTGATTGACATTTTAGATTCTGTCGGGCGTCAACTTTTTTACTGAAATGATTGGCCTCGTCAAGCCTCTTATTGAGAACCAGGTCGATGATCCATCGTATGTTGCCTTTCAAGTGAAGAAGATCTATTGTTGAGACAGAGCTTGTGTTTTCTCTTCTACAGATTTGAAAAAAAAATCGTGGATTTTGGCGAAACAGAAGCCCAAGTGTTAGTACCTCTACTGCGGGACTTTAAAGTCAGAGAATCAACTATCAAGTACCTTTATGACAATTACCAACGGTAGTATGTACATCTCGATCCTCCAGATAATTACCTACTAATTCTTCCCATGAAATAGCCCCTCGACAGCAAAACTTCTGGCAACCTACCTCATCAATTTAATTTTAATCTTACATGGTGTCTTGAGCGATATCCTTCCATCTGAACCCCCGAGAGAATTATCGGAGGATGTTGTTTTCAAGGTTGTAGAGAGTTATAAAACTGCCTGTGAAGAGGAGGCCCTTGACCTTGATTCATATCCGAAATTCAGCACTTACCCAGAGCAGGTTATTGAACAAGTTATCAAAGAACGACTTGGTTAGGGAGTTATAGTGTCGGGTCCATACTCCTTCGTGATCCTCTACGATAGTACACCACGATACAATAACGCTCCAAATATTTGACTCTGGTATAACGCGGATTCGAGAGTTGGGTTGATTACACTGTATCAAATGTATATACAAATATATGTTTATGTTGAGTGAGCGATATCCAAGTCGTCCGTACGTCGTAGACACTACAAAGTATATAACTGGCATTCCAAGGATTCAGGCAGGGAAACAAGACAGGGCCAGACGACACGAGACCTACGTTCAAACCACAGTCAGGACAGCGACAATATAAAGAACATATACCCATTGACGGCTGCGTTTGCGCTTGATGTGTTGTTTGAGGTGGAAAAGGAGAGGGAGAGGGAGGTGGTTAGGACGGAGCTCGACCACGGGTGAATTGCATGAAAGATGTAACGTACACTACACCACCCGCGAGAAAACTCTACGAAACCAAACCCAAATAATCCTCAACACCCACACTCGCCTCCTATAATAATCCTCCTCTCTTCTCTTTCTCCGGCTTCGTGCTCAACAAAGTATCGCATCCTCATTCAGCGCATCGATATCCTGCCTCGTCGGCGGGTTCGCAACCTCCACCTCGTTCTTGGCGGTGCCGGGCTTGAGCTCAACCTTGCTGAGGTCGGTCTGGGGCTGCTTTTCGCCTTTGGTGCCCCAGGGTACGTCGCTCGGACTGGGTGACGGACGAGGACGGGGTTAGCGTTAGCGTTAGTGTTGAACTTGGTGGTGAGAATGATATGCACGAATAAGTATAACCGCAGTGTGGCGAGTAAGGAGAACACAAAATATAGGTTTTTGTAGTAGGTCGCCTAGAGAGAGCCCAGAAGTCATCTCTTCGACGCCTTCGAACGCCTTCGAACGCCAATAGGAACGCTGCAGTCTACGTTCCAGAAACACAAATCCACATCAGCACACCCGCGAAATCCAGCGGACGACTTTACTCACCATCGTATATAACCGTAACAACTGCAAACCCGACAAACGCCATCGTATACGCCATCTCCCACTTCAAGCCCTGCGGCCTATTTCCGAGCGAGAGGATGAAACACATGATGAGCAGCCCGACGTAGGAGTAGTTGACGATGACGATAACGATCTTGATGCCGGCGATGTAGAACATGGACCTTCCATGGCGGTGGTGAGGATCGAGAAGACGATGTAGTAGTTTGCCTGTTGGGGCGCGTTAGCCTGATTTGGATAGTGGAGGGACGGGAGGGACGGGGGTGGTAGGGACGCGCCAATACAGACCACTGACTGAAGATCAGGCTGTACAGCATCTCGACGCGGATCCCGAACTTGCGGAGGAAGGTGTGTGCGGAGCGGTAGATGTAAAACGGTGTCATGCTGTGGACCGCGGCGAAGAAGTGGCCGTTGAGCCAGCGGCGGCACTGGGAGATAATTTCTGGGACCTGCGAGTGGGTGGGCACGTTAGAACTTTGAAGAGGGAAGAGACAAAGCTACGCACCTGATTAGGCACATCCGTAACATAATGCCGCGCCCAGCTCGCGCCCCGCTTCGCCACGAGCTCCCGACACAGGATCCTGACTTCAACAAAATACATGTTCGCAGTGAAAATGTCCGTCCCGGCCCCGTGCATCTTCTTGCCAAGGAATTACTTCTGTAGGGCCCCTCGCCAGTGACAAGAGCATTTTTGGAGCGCGATGCACCAGGAGGTGAAGAACGCGCCGGGGAGGACGGATATGTAGCCCAATATTGATTTACTTGGGGCGGGGTGAGGGTCAACGGAGGAGGGAAGACGAACAAATACGTACAAAGGTTTATCGAGGAGGTTGCTCGTGTTGTATTCGAAGTTCTGCACTGCAACCAATGCATTGACGAGGTAACACTCTCACTAGCCCTTCAATGCAACCATCTCGCCGCATGCGGCGTCAACGTTGGAGTTGATGTCGAACGCCTTCCAGAGGTGGTATATCGGTGTCGGGCCGGGCTGCGTGCCCCATTAAGCGCAAACGTTCAGTTGGAGGACGGGCCCAAAGGCATTGAATGACCAGCGGTGCGAGTTGATCTTCTTTTGGGTCTTCTCTTTGACGCATAAGAACGCCTGGGTCGGGACTGCCGTGGAGGGGATCTCGGGCCCGGAGATCTTGAGGCGGGAGGCTCGTGTATTCGTAGATGTGGGCTGTGACGGGGAGCTTGTTAACCTCGTTCTTCGCCACGTCTCCCTGGTACGACCCCATGGTCGCGATGATGCTCAGGGTGCGAGACGATGGAGACTACCACATTTTTCCAGCTGTATTTGCCCCAGGCTTTGCTCCGCTTGCATTTGCAAAGATGTGCGACGTTTTTGATGACGCTGTGCTTGGCTCGAAAGATCAGTTCTTCGTCTTCGTTGTACACTGTCATTACGAGGAACGCGGAGGGTCGTAGTGGATTTGCCGTAGTGTGAAGCCGAGGGCTTGCCGTCGTTCAGGTCGCAGGTGGCAGCGGAGATAGGGCATGTGGGTGAACTCGCGTTTGGTGCGGAGGGCGCACATGTCGAGGAGTTTGGAGGGGACTTCTGAATCGAGGATAAAGTTGCCTTGGAAGAGTCAAGATGGAGTGAGTTGCGTTACTAGTACATACACAAAGCACTTACTCAAATTTCTTGACTGTCTTATCCTCTTTGGTATCCTCCTCTTCCTCGTTATCAGATACGGCGTTATACGCGCCAGGAACTCGGGACTTGACTCGACATGGACGGATCCATCGGAATAGACTGTATGTAGGGGAATGCTGGCGGTGTCATAGTCCTGTTCTTGGTCATGGGGTAGTCGAATGGTGAACGGCATGTGCTATCGGAAAGGGGCGTGGTTGTAGGGGTTATAGGAGGAGATCCGGGGTGGAGGAAGGGTGCAGGGGATGGGGCCAGGACAGAAGGTGGTGGAGAGGTGGGTATGTGGCTGGGGGATGTCGATGAAGCTTTGAAGAATGGAAACTTTTGTGATCGATGTCGTAGTCGTGTTGGATTGCTGTGGGTGTGTGCGGTATTCGAGTGATGTTCAAGTTCACAGTATCCATCGTTATAGTGCCCTCCGTGCCCTTCGTCCGCCTACGATGTTTAATCAACAGTCCCCTGAACAGTTAAATGAGCGCTTGCCTCTGGGTATCTGGTAGAAACTCACAGCTGTCCATCTTTGGCATCTCCCTCATGCCAGGGAACCATGTGGTGAGTTCGCGGGTTCATTCTTCACTGATTTTTGAGCACAGGGACAAGGATTGCAATAGTGGTTAGAGCATGATGGATGTAGTACGCTCAATCGTCACGGGATGATGAGGTTGATGGGGACGTGAGAGATGCGAGGCCTGTGCGAGGCGCTAGAGAAGCAAACAGACAACCCTTCTTCATCTTCCAGGCGCTACAGGGGATTCAATGCAACGTTTCCTGTAATGACACTTGTTTGCTAATGCATTTTCAACTGTAACTAAAAGACATCCCATTTATGCATCGTCGCTCTCGCGCTCATGCATCATTCCTTCCCATTCTCTATCACGCCTATTATCTTCAGGCTTTCTCGTCACCAGGTAATGCATTACAGCTCTCTTCAGACTGTTTTGTCACCCAGGTAATGCATTACAACCCCACCTTCTACCACATGCGCTAATGCATTATCTTCAGGCTGTCTCGTCACCCATCCATGCATTACCCGCCAGACCTTCCCTCGACAGGTAATGCATTACAACCCCGACTTCTACCACTCTCGCTAATGCATAATCTTCGTCACCCATCCATGCATTACCCGCCAGACCTTCCCTCGACAGGTAATGCATTACAACCCCGACTTCTACCACTCTCGCTAATGCATAATCTTCGTCACCCATCCATGCATTACCCGCCAGACCTTCCCTCGACAGGTAATGCATTACAACCCCGACTTCTACCACTCTCACTAATGCATAACCTTCGTCACCCATCCATGCATTACCCGCCAGACCTTCCCTCGACAGGTAATGCATTACAACCCCGCCTTCTACCACTCTCGCTAATGCATAATCTTCAGGCTGTCCCGTCACCAGGTAATGCATTACAGCTCTCTTCAGGCTGTTTCGTCACCCAGGTAATGCATTACAATACCGCCTTCTACCGCACGCGCTAATGCATTATCTTCAGGCTGTCTCGTCACCAGGTAATGCATTACACTCGCGCCTTCTACTGATGCATTATCTTGAGACTGTTTCGTCACCCATCCATGCAACCCTGCCTTCTACCACGCGCGCTAATGCATGACGGGTAATGCATTACAACCCTGCCTTCTACCACGCGCGCCACGCGCTAATGCATTATCTTCAGGCTGTCTCGTCACCAGGTAATGCATTATCTTCAGGCTGTCTCGTCACCAGGTAATGCATTATCTTCAGGCTCTTCTGCTGATGCATTATCTTGAGACTGTTTCGTCACCCATCCATGCATTACCCGCCAGACCTTCCCTTGACAGGTAATGCATTACAACCCCGCCTTCTACCACCCGCGCTAATGCATTATCTTCAGGCTGTCTCGTCACCAGGTAATGCATTACAGCTCTCTTCAGACTGTTTCGTCACCCAGGTAATGCATTACAACCCCACCTTCTACCACATGCGCTAATGTATTATCTTCAGGCTCTCTCGTCACCCAGGTAATGCAAGACACTCTCCGATGGCCTTCCCCATCACACCCGCAGGACCTGCCATTTCACATCAATTATTACGGTCAGATTACGCTTTCGTGCGATTCCTCCCGCACTAATGCCTCCCACAGGCTGGACCCTCCACCGTTTGTCATGCATTACAATTACTCGCGGTTCTTTCTGCCATGAAGCATCACACCGCCAGGACCCACCCTTGCATCTCATGCATTAGTACACTCACTTCCTCACCCGGGTAATGCCAGATTGGGCTCTCTCGAGGTTTTCTCGCACTAATGCATTGCTCCTCTGCTCGTCAGGTAATGCCTACCTCGGACCGCTTGCCTTGATGCATCGCCTTCTAGCACCTCGCCTGGTAATGCATTAGGATTCATTCATCCTGCCGCGCTCACACCCATGCATTACATCCAGTCGTCTTCAAGTTTATCTCGCCGCGTCTATCCGTCCAAATTCTGAACCAATGTATCATAGATCTCTCCATTGCTCACGCCCGTTTTCTCTTCCTATGCACACTAGATAATTGTCATTTATATGTCTACTCAACGTACTTCATACCAATGATATACATTAAATGCAACATATATTGAGTGACCAAAAAACAGCAAGATACATCAATATAAAGATAATAATACATATGAGATTACTGTAAGGCTCTGCAAGAATAACGGATACAAAATAAGAGCTACTCAAGTTTTCTTCGCGCTGACACAAAAGTTAGTTAATGCATAATGGCAAACAATTCGAGGCCTCACCGTTTCGATTGGGTTCCCTTGGTTGCCGAACCAGAACGTTTGTGGGCTCGCAGGGGTGCCACGTTCGCCGTACCTACCATAACCTCCAGACAAGCACGAACGTCATCGACGCACTCTTTCCACAGGACGCTCGAATCTTCCTGCCATTGTGAAGTGATCCCCAACCGCTGACCCCACCAGACTAAGAGGGTCATGACGATGAGCATGCCGTTAGGTCCACCCTTGCGTAGCGATGCCCACATGTCCTCCTTGGTAGCCGGGCAGTGAATGATGGGGACCGGTAGAGTCGCAGGCGAGGTTTGCCGAACCTTTGGTTGAATCCCCTTCCACCATTTCGCCGTGGCCAACCCAAATTCCATTGGTTCCGCGATGACCGGCGTGCGACTGTACATGCGATGGGATTTAGACACCCAGGTCGTCCACTCTTCAGGTCGATCCTTAGCGCCAGGAAGTCCCTAACCATTTAAGATTAGGTATAATAGAGATTCAATTCAATGAGAACACGCACCTTTCCACAATGATAATCCAACACCTCTTCAAATCGTTCCCATGCCGCAACACAAGACTTCCAAGTCTCCCCAAGATCCTGTGTAGTGAAATGCTCGCGCGCTGCAATCATCCAATCAGGAACTGCCAACGTAGTGCTCATTGGGACGTTCTCCTTGCCAGCTGGCTTTGAAGGTTCCGGGTTTGAACCAATCTTGTTGAGCTGATCATTACGAGTGGACGGCGTGATTGTCCTTCCACTGCGCGATTGGATGGTCGAGTTCGAAGCGTCTGGTGCAGTTGGAACCGACTCGAGTTGGACAAGCGGACCCTCCAAGACCGGTGGTGCTGGCACTGGTGCCTGTTGATCAGGCGGAGCCTCTAGAGGAGCCGGGGCTTGTCCAAATGTAGCATCGCCAGAGGTCGGACTAATGGCGGGCTGGCTGAATGGCGCGGGGGGCAATGCATTAAATGCGCTTGACAGAACAGGAAGTGATGAGAGAGGGCCCAAGAAAGCTGGAGGCGCAAGTGATGCATCAAGCATGTCAACGTTTGGTGGTGGAGCCAATCCCAGATCAAAATTGAAGCCGAGGCCGAAGTCGTATGCGCCGAACGTGTTAAATTCATCCATGGGTTGCGGGGCCTGATAATTCTCCGCGGAATGACCGTTGGGTTGATTGTAGAGAGACGACAAGACCGCACCAGCGTCCGGCCAGGTGGCGTGCCCTATGGGTCTACAGTCAGACCAATGAAAAAAAATCAAAGGCACAAACGCACCACTGTTTGAAGAACACCAATTGGATTCGTCTCCTGAGTTTGACAATCCCTGAGTGACAGTTCCGAGTGAGCCACTCGCAGGCTTGGGAGTCGTCTCTATCGTTTCCTTCTCCACAACGTTGGCAGTGTCGCGGGATGCATCGCCTGGAGGAACTGTTGTGGCAGCGGGTCTAACTTCGACAGGGAGATCGACATGTGGTGATGCATCACTGGTTGACGTGGACGACTGAGGGTGTGGTGCCAATGCATCAATGATTGGAGCTACTAGAGTACATGGCGCTTGAGCGACTGCGGACGGCCCCGGCAATGCATGGTGATCTGACCAGACAAGAGTTACTTAAGGGGAGAGCTTAATCAAGTTAGAAAATACATTAACGCACCCTCTACAACTTGACTTTGAGCAGAATAGTTCTCGTTCTTGTCGGTGAGGCTCAATGGTGTCCCCGGTCCGTGAGCAGGCACATCTTGCAGGGCCGTCACCGCCGCAGGAATTTCGTCAATCAGGACAGTCTCCGCTATTCGGGAGTCAGGAACAGAAGACGACACAAGACAAGAGAGGCGCACAATGAACGGCATGTACAAACTCCAAGTAGGGTCCCATCACAACCTGGTCAAAGGTTGGCAACATCTTGTTGAAGGCTTTTCCGCCTGGTGTTTCTCCCACATGATAGCTAATTTCTCAGGTCACCCGTCGTAACATGCATAGCCAGTGACAACATACCTTGCGACGCGAACCCTTCCGTTGAGCTCAGGGTCAGGCCCACCCATCAAGCAAGAAAAGTTCCACCCCGTGATTGACTCCAAGTATTTGAGGAATCGGCCCATAACGGAAGGTAACTCATCTAGATTTCTATAAGGGAATAAATTAGCATGGACTCAGGATATTTTGAAGTGAACAGACTCAGTGATTTCCTCCGCCGTAGGCAGCGCCGGTGGGTTCTTCATCTTCTCGTCTTTGGTGGCTTTCAACTGAGCCAGCCGAGCATTCACCTGTTCGACCACGTCACTGGTCTCGTTGTGCCATAACTCGCGTGTTACGCGTTTGATCACCGTCAAGCACTCGGATCGGTTGGCGCCCGCAGGCATCTCGTCCTTCACGATCGGGGCTATTTCGTCTCATAAAACATGTCGGAATATAAGGGTAAACTTCGGACTACAGAGCTAAAATTCTTACCCCCATCATATCCCCGCTAGCCCAAACTGTCGATGGCATCACACACCGACGCCCCCGGTCCTAGTTCGCAAGCCTCTGCCGATCCCCTCGCGTCACTCGTTCAAGCTTTGATTCAAGGCGGTTGTGAGTACATACACACCCGCCTCTATTCCGAGCATTGACCAATTCTTCCCTCAGCTATCACGATCTCCTATCCAGGTTTTTTTTTCTTTTGCTTGCCAGTCAACTCAGACAACTGATTCCCTTCTCTAGGCATCCCTGCGTTGCGCACCGGTGCGGACTACTCTCGTGTGACTGACATGCTTGACAGTCACTTATACTCCAGGTCCCGCGGGAAACGATGGTCCCACCATCAAGATCGAGACCTTCGAGGGTCGAGGCCCTGCTATTGCCCCCCCCGCTGCCCCTTTGATCCCGGAGCCTCCCCTGGCAATGGACCCTGCCGCCGTCACTGCTGGCGCCTATGGGAGCGATGTTCGCGATGTCATCGACGCGCGTTACTACGTTGTCACTGTGGGACGTCACATTGGAGTGTTCCTGACATGGTAAGTAGTCTTTCTGTTCAGGTTCCTTTCACTTGCTCATGCTCATGTGTGTCGTTAGGGGTAGCACCTCTCCCTGGGTCAACGGAGCGACCGGAAGCACATTTGAAATGTTTGAACAGGGCTTTGGAGCTCGCAACCGCGCCATGGCTGCATTCAACACCAAGTTCAAGGAGGGAAATTGTCGCGTTGTTGCTTGAACTCATATTTTCGTATCTTGATCTTATAGTTATGTAGTCCCCTCTGTACAACAGTTAGCCCCCCTCCCTCATTTTTTCGAACCCTCCCTTATCCAGCTACATAATTATACAAGTTTATTGACCTGCTCTTACGTCTGATGAGAGTCCAGTGAGCCTCTTTCGGGAGAACACGTTCATTATGACAGGTAGGCTTTTCACGATCGCAGTCTAAGTTAGCAATACATGCTATTAGTCTAAGCTCTGAAATAATAGGGCCCTGTGTGCATGCTGCTCCTGAAGACCAATGACGTTATCCTCCATGATCAAAAGAACCACCTCCTGCAGCGCCTTTCTCGCCTTCAAAACCCGCTTGTGGAGCTCCGTCGCCTGGGTGTACTGCGGGCTCAATCCTGACCTCAAGAGTATTTCGTTTGCATATCGTCCGGCCTTGGCTTCGAGAGCCTCGATGGTCTCTAGCGTCTCATCAAGTTGTTGAGTGGAGCGGTCGCGCAGGAAGTCGGTGTACAAGGACTCGATGCAGCGTTTGGGGCCGTGCGGTTGAAAGGTGTGGTTGACCTTGACGGTCAGGCATCCAACTCGGTAGGGCCAGTAGTCTTGCTTGGGAGCAAGGTTAGCGCACCCAGCTCTCCCCCCTCCTTCCATTCCCAGAAATGGAAGAATATTCACATCACATGTCTGATGAATGTATGATCGTTTACTGTTGGTTTACTTTGTAACTTTCTGTCACTCATTACTGTTCTTGTCTGCGATCGCGCCATCGGCCCTGTTTGCGTGTCTGTGAGTTCACATCTGGTCCGCAAACAATCACAGGTAAGCATTATTTGGTGATTATCTCCTTCTGAATGGCATTGACACTCCAACAACTCAACACACGCGCTC
>JABAJV010000209.1:0-20339 GCA_018854895.1 Tricholoma furcatifolium
AGAGCCAATTGTTCGTGCGCGGGACCGTTGCCGGGTATCTCCTTTCTTCCATCAGTGATGAAGCGTCCAAGTTCAATGCAAATGTTCTTATGAATACCTCTAACGCTAGCTGATGCATGATAACACGAACAATTCTAGATCGACGAGGCCGAATTGCAAGCCACGGAGTTGATTGAATTGATTGAAATTGTTACAAGATAAGCATAAACGACTTCAAGACTCTGATACAACAAAAATATTTGCAGACGCCCGCCTTCGCCATTGCCCCAAGACTCCCACTATGGGCCGTACCATTCGACAACAAGTTCGAGCCTGGGTAGCGCGCATGCTGACCGGGCAATAAAATCGCGGTATTCCTCTTCCGGAAAATGGGTATCAAGATCGATGAAATATTCAGCCAGGTGGCTGACTATCCAACGGTCCTCTTCCTGCGATACAGAAAGGGGCTGAGCAAGCTTTATGATTCCGGTGGTGTCGGGGCCCTTGTATTGGATCACAACTGCCCCGAGGTTTGAGGCGCTCTCCAAAAAATTCAGGACGGCGACTTGGTGAGTATGTTCCTGATGTTCCTCAATGCCATCGTCGAAGGGCCCGGGTACCAAGCGAATAGACATGATGCGAAGTCTAGGTGCCACCAGGTGCCCGAGGAGCCATTTGTCCCTGGACGAGATGTACAGACTCTGCAGGTCTGTCAAAACAATGGTCCGAATCTGTGGAATGTATTGATCGTCACACCCCATGTCGAGCGTAAAAGATTCGAGGTGTGGGCCTTGATCTAGGAAGTTGAAGATTGACAAGAAGTCGTCGAGAGGGAGTATGCCTATGTTCTGACGAGACTTTCCTCCGATGCAAAGCTCGCGGATCTCAGGAGCCACCAAAAACTTGAGGACATGTGCCATGGATGGAGGGATGTGTATGACGCGAAGATGGATCAAAGGAATGATGAAGGGCTGGTCATGAACAAAATGGCCGGCATGCTCGGAAATAGTAAAAGACTCGAGACGCGATGTCTTCGCCAAGATGGTGAGCGTCTCGGCTGATGAGATAGCACACCGGAGGGTCAAGGTGCTAAGTTGCAGCCATGGAGGAGAAATCAATGATAAGGCAGCGCGATCTTTAGTTATGGCGGATTTCAAACACGGTAGAAGGCCCTTGTCTTCCGAAACCTCGAGATCTCCATGATGGCTTGAAACCAACGAAGGGTAGCAGAACGAGGTCACGTTCTGACACAATTGGATGAGTGATACGAGTTTGTGAGGATTGGTGAATGTCATCTCGCGCAAATCGAGATGTTTCAATTGGCCGTAGGGAATAAAACGATTCAGCGCGATATCACCACCGAGTGTATGGCTCTCAGCGCCTGGATTTGAAAATTGTAGCCTCCGCAAGAATTTCATGCCTTGAAAAATTTCCCATTCCAAGGTCAACTTGGAGTCTCCGTATCTTCGGAGCATGCGAATCCTGGAGGAACTCATTGGTGGTATGACTCGGAACATCTCGTCGGGGTCTAGATCATTTTCTGCCACTGTTGCTATCAGAGTGACGTCGCTCCATAGATGAATTTCGCCGCGAGCGATGTCTCTCCATCTCCCGCAAACACGACTGACAACCCAGGGGATTTGCGAGAGTCGGATTGGGAACACGAGACCCTTTGCGTCAGCATCATCCGACTTTTCTGAGTTGAATGCAGAAGTAAATATATAGGCCAGAATTTCGATGGGTGGGCGATCTTTCCAGAGAGAGGATCCGGAGGAAGCGTCGCGATCAAGGCTATCAGCATTTTGATGGCGCTCGGGAGCTGCACGGCCCTCAGGCCGCTCTAGCTGAGACGATGCATGCAATTCCATCGTGAAACAAAAGCTGGAAACGTCAAAAGTCATTAGTTCAACACTGTCAAACTGTAACTCAAACTAGTCGTAACTTACCGCATGCAGCTGGGACAATATTAGACAGGACGCGGACTCACGAGCCTCGAGCGGAGCACCACAGTTGGAAATTTACACAAAAAGTAGCAGAGAGCGCCGGTGTTGAGTACAAATCAGTGCGGGTCACTGGCAGGTGGCAGTGGTAGTATATGTAGTAGTCAATCAAATTAATCAATGTACTGTTTGAACCGAAGTCATGAGTCTGGACCTTGCTTCTTAAGATCTTACAGCTTACTATATCTTACCACCTTTTGATAACTGTTAGACAACATCGAGCCATTCCACGCATCCCAGCCCGGCGTCGGCCACCTGAACTAAGGAAGTGTATTAGAAAATACTGGTCCCCTATCGCTCTCACAATCGTTTACCAGTCCTGTATCATCTAGAGCTCGGTCACGGATCGACGTAAAGTCCCAAAAACTGGGGAGTGCAACCTGAGCGAGCAATGAAATTGTACAATTCTTCTTCCGGAAGGCGTGTGTCCATCGCCAGATAATTGTCCCTGAGATGGCGAATTACCCACCGGTCGTGTTCCTGTATGACAAGAGAGGTGCCGGATTGGAGCCTTATGTCCGTGGATATAGAGTAGCCACTGTTGCGCTTGAATCTAATTATGGCAAATCCAAGCTGTGAGGCGCGCTTCAAAAAGTTGAGCACCTGATCAGGATCTGCTCGTTCGACCTTCCTGCGACGATCTGCATAGCACAAGGGTGCGAGGCGAATGGAAAAGTCATAAAGCCTAGGTGCTGTTACGTTCATGAGAACCCATTTATCCCTGGATGATATGTATAGGGTCTGCAGGTCTGTTAAAACAACGGGAGGTCCAACGATGTTATCATCATTGAGCTCCATGTCAACTGTAAGAGCTTCAAGGCGACAGCCTTGACGCATAAAATTGAGTACTGTGGTTGAGATTTCTTCCCGCGACTGCGGCTTCCCAGTTGCACGGCGGAGGTGAAGTTCACGGATGTTGGGAGCGACAAAAGACCCGAGGAGAGATACGCTCCCTGAATCACTCTGGATACTGTAGAGGTTCGCTAAGGAAACGAATCGATGGTGGGCATAGTTTTCCTGGTCAATCTGAGCATAAATGGTGAGGTCTGCGAGGCAAGGTGTCATTTCTAGGATGTCGAGGAGTTCATCCGTAGTAATTCGAGATAGGGTGAACAAGGACAGGGTGATTAGGCGTCTCCAAGGAATCAGAAGTCCCCACACAATGAGTTGACCTATGAAGACTGATGTCAGACATGGCAGAAGTTCTTCCTCGATGACAGGTAGTAGGACAACCGTTGGATTCAACCAAGGACAATGAAGAGAGGTTACCGAAAGGCATAGACGCAGAAGCGAGACCAGCTCTCTAGCATCCTTGAATTCCACACCAAGCAGGTCCAAATGTGTTAATTCGTTATAAGGAATGAAGGGATTTCGCGCGATTTCACCACCTATGGCGTCCCAGTAACTCCGAAACGCTAGCCTTCGTAAATGTTTCATGTGCCCGAATATATCCATTCTCTGTAGCTTGTTCGAATCCTTCGGCTCATCGCCAAACGTAACTGATACCTCCAAGTCGACAATTTTCTCGAATGTAGAAGATTCAAATGTTGCGATCTGGTCAAGAACATGACCAGTGATAAAAAGACGAAGCTCAGTCGAACGCGTGAAGTAGAGAGCAATCAGGGGACTGAGATCCCGGTCGACGCAAACGCTGTTCCAATATAAAATCATAGACAAAGCCCCTACCGGTGGCATAGACTGTAAGAAGCTGATGGCGTTTTCTTGTTCCAAACGATCTCCTACTGAGATATAGACTTTGCTCCACAGACGAGGTTCAGCACGGGAAATCTCTCTCCACCTAGTGCAAACGAGACCCACGACCCACGGTATCTGAGAGACACGGACAGGGAACTGGAGGCCTCTTGGACTGTCGAAAGCATACGTAAATATTTCAGCGAGAAGTTCGGGGGGTATGCGCTCCTGAGGTGAAATGGGCATATTATAGCGAAGTTCATTGTGCTTAGAAGCTAAACGTCGACGATTGCGCTGTCGGATCCTTTGGAAGGGTGCAGAGAACAGGTTCTTGAGCATTGACTATAGACAACAGACGGATACTCTGTTACAATATCTGACTAAATGCATTTGAATCAGCACCCGCAAAATTAAACAGAAGGAGACGCGCATTAGCTGTGGAACGAAATGTACGACGTGCTGCTCGGGTGGTGGTGGTTGTGGTGACTCGTGATGAGATGTATAAACACGAGCAAAGTCGTTTAGAATTGCCTTGGCTCACAACAAATGATAGTATAGACAACTTAACTGCCACTAGGGAATACAAAATACACAAGTCGAGTATTATCAGAGCAAGAGCTGACAAGCATACCAAATTTTCGGACCTGCCACTGGCATACTACTATACATATTTGCAGCTCGAGGCTCGGACGCTTCAACTCAATCGCTGAACGTCCAGACGGCTTTGCAATAATACTGTGTTGCACTGGCAAGCTCTATACGCGTCAGTTCATTTGATTTCCAAGTAAGAATAACTTCCTTCAGATATCAAAACCTTCCACGCAAGTTTGACTCATTCAAACGTATTGCAGTCCAATCGCAGAGGCCTTCGCATAAAGAAATATCAATTGCATCCTCAGCTCCCAACATAGACAAGCCAAAGTGATTGATAGAAGATGACCTGCGCAACCACTAGCTGCTCGTTTCCTTGTCCTCAATTCACTCGCCACAGCGCACCGTCAGGTTCTTGAAACCTGAGACGACCTGATGCGTAGCCTCAGCAGAATTGACGCCCCTCTTCCTCTTTTCTCCAAGTATAGATACGGAAGGCGCATTCAGTTCCATATCGTGAGCGCTGCGGTGACGAGCTATTGGCCGCAAGCGTCCCGATCTGCGCGGTGCTCCAATAGGCTTGAGAGGCTCCTTAAGGTCAAGCTCAGCCAAAATGCTCGACTGCTCCGTATCAGTCTTTCTTTGGTATCGTGCTGATGTATTCTTGTCGTCCATGAATACAGTATCGATGCCCGAGTAGGATACTCTCTCGGCAGGCTGACTGCGGGACCGGAGAACGGGAACAGGCGTGGGCGAAGCTGCGACTTTGTCATGCGCATAGGCAGTGCGGGCGCGTTGCATGAGCATTGTGCGAGGAAGCGGTGTAGGCGTTTGTTCGGGGTCTGAAGCCGTGTCCGTGTCTGACCCGTCATCGCTCTCACCACCAGTATCCTCGACAACAATCCTGCGTTTTTTCAAGTCTCTGCCAACTTCACCGTCACCGTCGACATCAAAGCTGTCTTCGTTGTTCTCGTCCTCCTCCACGAGACGGTGGAGGCCACCAGGGCTAAGCAAAGATCCTAGTCGGGCATAGCTCTGATTGTGGCTCCGACTTGCAAGAGGACTCGTGGGCGGGGTCCTGTGCGTTTGAGCACTCTTACATGCGGCACCCCTCTCCAACACATCTGAATCCGGCTTCGGCGCAGCTGGTTCATTCGGCCTCAGCCCCACGATGCGTTCAATCGAAGCACGAATCTGGCCGTTCGAGACCGTAGAATCAGTGGCGATAGTCAAAGCAGCGGGCAGACGTTCGTTAAGTACGCGAGCGGCGTCGACGAGCTGGTCGCGTGGCAAGGTAAGAAGGTCCTCGTGGCAACAGAATGGCGCGACTGAGAGTGTTGAGACGACCAATGCATCCAAGGCCGGGTCCTCATTCATCAATGCTACTGACAAGGGGAAGTTGCGACGTGATGGGATCGGGGACGGTTTCGCGTCTGCGTTCTCCTTCTCAACAGAGGAACAGAAAGGATCACGAGAAGGTGGGTTCGGTGGAGGCGTGTCGACGACTGGATCGAGGTTGTTGTAATTAGGAGATAGATCAGATCGTCGCTTTGCCAGAAGCTCCAGCTTGAAAAAGCGTCGGACAGCAGTAGGAGCGACGAGCTTTGAAAAAGTTCGTTTGGAAGACTTGGACCCTCTTGGCATGGTAGAATGCACGGCGGATTATGATGGTACTGAAAAGAGTTGGGAGATGTCAGCCTCTGGTGCTCCTTTGTTCCATTATTACTTAATATTCAAGTCTCGGTGGAGAAAATGGCTGACTGCAAAACGTTCGGCGTTCAATCGTATCATCCGATATAGTGCGTAATACACGGACCAACATAAGCTACCGTCTACTCTAGACGTCCGTATATGATCCCAGATATCCATTTTCAACGCTAACAGTACTCCAAAAACGGCTGTAATCTCTCCGCTGTTCTTGGAGGGAACTTGAACGCGAGAAGTTTATCGCCAAATGTCCTCACGATTCTCGCGATCCCAACTCTGAGGTCTAAAAGTGGTTCTTTGAGCTGCGGAACAAAGCATTTACGAAGATGAGACGACGTACCCTCACTCAGGTAGTTAAGGACATCCAATGCCTTGTCAACTTCTGCGCGCATCTCCTCAGACTCTTTGAGTTGCCCTGGTGTATACTCCTTATTTTGGTCTAATGGGGTATACTTGGCTCGCACTTCTGTCTGATATGCCTGGAGTGCAGATAGGTAGGAGAGCATTGCCTCCAGGATTTTAGGAATATCTCGTTGCACGACGCCGTACTTGTCCTCCGCCAGTGATGCGCAGATCAAGTGTGAGAGGACTGTAGAAGTCTGAGTCAGATAACATCCATGATATGAATAGATGATTGAACTCACCATCCACAATAACAACATCCAATTCAACGTTAGGCAAACAACTCTGTGCAATCTTGTCAAGCCGCTCCTTCCTCCACCAGGCATCGAAGTCCAAGACGAATGTGTGGGCCCAAGAAGGTAATGACCTCATAACGACCTCATGAACTTTTTGTTTCGCCTCCTTCACATATCGGTCAACCACGCTTTCCTGCTTTTTCTCTTCCTTCTTCACTTCTGCTTTGGCAGGCGCCGGAGTAGGAGGAGCAGCCGATGGCCCAGGTGTTTTCACAGACACAGACCTGAAGAGCTCAGGTATACGTGCTGCTTCAGTCTGGGCATCTAGCGCTTGTGCCAAAGGCCCATCAGACCCGAGAGACTCCACGACGTTACGTATGGGCGAAGACGAATGTTTGCTTGACTGGAAAACCGAAGTTCGTATTAGTGGGGTCGGCGGCACGGCTAAAGACGGACGGGCAGGGGTAGCTGGAGCCACGGGCGATGTGGGCTTAGGTGGCGGCGGCTTTCCTCGGCGGAGAAGGTGTTGGTAGTCGTTCCCGAGGAAGAGAAGACTCTCGCGCGCTAGCTGGCTCCAGACATTAGGATTATATTTTTGCTCACTAAAGAGAGCAGAGCGATGGTTGGCTGCACTTTCCGAATCGGTAGTGGCGAGTCTGCGGATGTCCTGATAGGCCAGGTAGCGGAATCCCAAGTCGGAGGAGGAAATGCCGGAGACGAGGGTCACATGTGTATCGGGCGTAGCATCAATGACAGATAGTGGCTAGAGCAAAGATTTTAAGTTGAAGCACGTTTTGAGAGAAGGAAAACTTACGTTGTATATAAATGTATCAAAAGTTGCATTAGAAAACTCCCATATAGACAGCGTCGAGAAGGCAAGGAACCAAGCCCTGGCCAGTAAAGGGATGTGATAAAGAGGAAGCAGAAGTGTCCACGTTCCTCGAAGGAAATGTGCTGTGAAAGGTCGCAAGACAGTGTGTACTAGCGGAAGCTTGTACACTAATGGCAAAGTGACGCGGAAAAGGGCGAACACAAGGGTAGCCATAGGTAATGCTAGCGTTGCAACTAGCGCTGCCACAACAATGGACTGTATAATATCGCCGAGGCTGAATCTTCTTTTTGCGGATTTGCGTTCCCAGCCAAACACGAATCTATCCAGAGTGATATTGCGGAGGGAAAACGCGCATGCGGCAGAAAGTTGTGATAGCACGATAAAAATGAGGCGTCCGTTGAGGTAAAGTGGATGTTTTCTGTACTCTCTGTGAGTTATGGATAGCGTGTCATGATGCAGCGACGTACTTTGACTTGACGAAGATCGCCAACCCATGAGATGGATTTCCCGTTGCATAATGAATCCCGACATTCAGAGCAATATATGCTGCTGCGGACACGGCATAAACAACAAAAGAGTTTACTGTGGCGGGCTTCGCAAGAGATACGCTGACCATGGCTGACAGTGAAGTTGCTGTTGCTCGTGTTGCTAGCGAATATAATTAAATATGGGGATGCAGTATTCCAGAGCAAAAACTCACGAGTCAGATACACTTTACGAACGACAACTGCTGGTAGTGCAGCCATCGTCCAACTCAACAACGCAATCAACAACGTCCAGGGACCAAACGGTACAAACAGCGTGCCCGTCAGTCCCAACTTAGAATAACCCCCTAAATTCCATATTGACCATATTGAAGTGCATGCCCAGGAGAAAATGGCTGAATAGAGGAAGACGTTGCTAACTAGTCGTGTTTGGAGAATCGACTTGACAATGGGCTCGAATTTCTGGGTGGGAGGAGGAATTGAGGGAGACGATCTCGACAGAAGAGTCGTTGTTATTGCTCTTATGGGCGTCGCCGTGTTCGACATCGTCGCCACCGCCGTGGACAGCGCTCAAAGAAAAGTTGTTGTGAAGACGCGTGAAGTCACACGTCACAGACTGTGACCCTTATACTAATACTAATAAGCATCGGTCAAGTTCGGCATACTTACAACATACTTACCAGTTCTTACCCCAGAAAGTAATGGCTTTAAGTTGTGCTAAAATACATGGGATGCTATGATGTGTACGCCAAGCTATCACTTGCTATAAATCATCCCGGAAGATAGTACAGCGCTGCAGCTGCTATCGAACCCAGACTCTCGAGCTCTTGTGTTTTTTCCTGATGGTGTGCGGCGTGCCATGACACTATAACTAGCCTCTCGCCAATGTGGCATCGGTCACATCCACTGGCACAGACCATTCTGGCAATGTTGTATCAATCCTTCTGAAGGCATCAAGAAGTAACAACTTGTCTTCCAGTCTGTAAACCACTGGGGAGGCAACATGATCTTTGGTATCCGGGACATCCATTTTGTTAGAATCCGACCTATGAACCACTGGTAAGTCTCTCCTCAGTCTGATAGAAATGACTCTATTATGTGTACCTATGAACCACTGGTAAGTCTCTCTATAGGTACCGTTAGTCCATAGTATGTAGTATCAAATAATATCTACTCACCCTCAGGATAGAAATGACTGAGGGTGTTTCGTGGCACGTAGTCCGTATATGTACAACCGACCGTGGCCCAGAATGCCCAAAATATAACCTTTTTGTGCTATCTTGCAGGGTCCACGTCCGGTGTATTATCTGCGTGTACGCTGACCCTGTTGCGCATCAATGCGCACGCCGGTCGCGTCACAGCGCCTCGCGCGTCCTCGCGCGTCGAATCTCAACACATTTCCAGAAGGAACCTCTGAAATCTGGCAGGGAATGGTTTTTTCAATATGTAACCCCCTGCATTGATGATATTGAGCATGGTTATTATGTTATCTTGTAGTATTCGAAGCACAGAATTCTGCCGCAACTCAAGGCCCATGTTTCGGCGACAATAGACAGATTCTACAAGCGAAGTGCAGAAGTCGAGGATATATGCTGGGGAGCTGCATATTTCCGAGTTTAACGATTGTGTGAAGATGTTGAGGCATGTGTTGGTGATGTTAAAAATGTCGAGAGCCTCCGAGTCTTTGAGTCTCTTAGAATGGCATTGATAATAAGAGATCAAATCTCTCAAGCCTTTCGTCCACAGCTTCACTGGTAGCTGTGTAAAGATCGCATATAATATCGCCTCAAAGCATCCATAGTGTAGGTCATCCAATTCCCTTTGCATGTTAGTGCCAAGTGGGCCTGGGACAATGCCGAGAAGAAAAGGCATCGTCAAGGGTTCCGAGTATTGGAGCTGTAGCCGTACTAATTTGACAATGTCAATGTTTATCTTGTTCACGAGGTTGAGGAGAAGTTCCGATTGATTGTTTTTGAATTGTCGTTGGTTACCCTCGTCAAGCTGCATCATATCGGAAACTAGGCCGTCATATGCCAGCTTTACGACCTGCAATTGCAAATGTTGCAAAGCTTCAGTAGGTAGATGGAGCAACTGCAATCCATCAAAGGGCATGAAGAGAAGTGCCAAAGTAGGCGCCTTCGAACTGAGGGTGACATAGTTACATAGATCTTTGTCAGACGGGGCGGACATGAGCAAGAGCGATCAACCTACCTGGAACACTAGTTAACTTGACACCTTTGAGGGATGACACTATCATCCTGGCGGCAGTGATATTGCATCGGGCAGATACATCCGCGGATAGCAGGTGTTTCAAAGTTTGAATCTCTCATCGTCAGTTGCCAAGAATTCAACTTTCCTTTCAGATTGTGGCCCCTCATGCGAGCGCTGCCTTTCGGATTGCAACCTATTCATAATGAGGGAAAGGAAAGCAGCGCTGGCATGGTCTAAGAGTTCATCATCATGTGTGGTGCGAATGACGGCGTGATAAATAGCATGATGCACCGGGGACAGAAAAGAAATTTCTGCCTCGAATTGCATCGGGAGGCTGACGTGATTGTTTCGTTGGTTTGCCTTTTCATCAAGAAGTGGTCGCCTGAGTACAAGCGCAGTTTGGACGTCAACCGGCTGAGTTTTCTCAGTTCTGTCAGCCCTCTGGATGAAGGGTGGAATTCTGAGTCGGATCCATGCGATGGCATTTTGCAGCGCTATGAACGGTCTAAAATGAACGAAAGATGCCCCTCCATGAAGGCAAAGAAATTCATTCGTATCGTCCTCGGAATTGTCAGGTTGTGTCATGAATACGTGTTTTAATGACGGGGTCCAGGTGCTGAAGGAGTCTTGCTTGATGATATATACACCATACAAAACAACGGCCACACTGCACACGCATGAGACGATTCCGGCAATGAGGATTGGGACGGTTGACTGAGTATAGGGCAATGCTGCCGAGAGGAGGGTATCGAATAATCCAATGAGAAATAAAGTCACGGGAACCACCAGATAAAACGGAAGTCGGTCGATGGTAGGGCCCGAATACCGTTCTGCTTTCATCCATTTTGATCGCAGATCTGTCAGCTTTTCGTACACTTGAGTATGACTAGATCGTAGGATGGGAAGAAACCCTCGCATTGCAACGGCAAGGCGTGCAGTTGAAATCTATACAAGAGTCAGAATATAATATACGAGGAACGCTGACGCCACCTACACTCAAAATCAAAGCCAGCGACCAATAAATACATGTCCTAACAACAGACATATCCGGTGTAAAGGGAGTTCCCTGAGGAAAGTTCAAGGTACCAGCGTCTGTCCCATGAAGAATAAGAATGATGTCCGTTAAGTTAGTAAGAAGTTGATTTGTGACGTCCGTTGGATTTTGAGAAAGGCCTTGCATGGATTGGACCAAAAAAGTGGTAATAACCGACGAAAAAAGTGCGATCTGAGAAGGGTCATCTACATTTTACAAGAGCAGATCGATGGAGGTACAGCGCACAAAAATGAGCAAGGTATCAAGTGTACCACGCCACTTTTCAACGGCTGGTAGTACATCTTCCATATGTCGTTGAAGGAGTGGAGTCCACGCGCTCGGACTCGTTGGCGGGACAGGAACGGTTTCTGTTTCTGAGGCCCGAGCTGTATTACAAGCACACTTAAGAGGCTAGGATCAATAACGAAGGAGATATCACCGACAGTCTATAGCTCGTAGAGTTTGATTGAGGTCTCGCATGTGCCTGGAAGAAGTCACCAATGATGTGGTGTATTTTGTCGAATGAGATAGGCAACGCACTATTCATTGTCTCCATAATAGCCTGCATTGCAAGAGCATTCTTTGTCAAGAACTTAATATCAGTTTCATCCAACGGACTACGTTCGAAGCCTTAGATTGAATAGCGATTAAATCTGAAGTATTTTACACATACTTATTTTCTGCTTGAAGTGGGCTTTGGACCTCGCTGAACATTCTAGCAAATGGTCCATACATGAGTAGAGTCCGATTGATAAAATTGGCATTGAGGTACTTCTTATGACAACACTGTGAAGAATCAAGCCTGTCTCGAGAATCGATCAAAGAGACGAATCCGGACGATATAACTGTCGCAGCTTCAAGGAAAGATGGATGGGAGATTATCAGGTGTGCACTTTCCTGAGTTCTTGTTTCATTGCAGCACCGCGCGGTATTCTGTGGGTCCAAGGGCGTGGTCGACCAACAGATTGTCAAAGACTGACATGATTGACACTTATCCCCATCTTCAAGGTCAACGCCGAGATGTTTTCCGGAGAAAGGCCTTGCATGAGTAGCTCAGACCAACAAGACGATAAGAAACGATGAAAAAAGGCAATTGAGAGGGAGCGTAAAAGTGGCAGTCCTAGTTTTGCTAGTGCACAACGTCACACGTGCAGAAGATGCCTTGCCAGTTTATCTTATCTTGATTATCTTGATCAAATCGATCAATCATTGTTTGTGTTGTTGAGCAGTGCCTGATGCTGACCACACGAGGTTGAACTATGCTGAGCTCGTCGTTGAGGGTGACTCAGAGCCTTTGCTCATAGCCTTTGCTATAACTGCGGCTTCTCATCAGACAGTTGCTATATCAAGGCCCGAAAGTCGTCAGACATGTCACGAATTCCAAGCTTATTTTTACAGAGGTTGGAACATCGAGGGAGATCCAATTCAAATCTCCTTTTTTCGATATTTATCAAGACCCGATGACTCAAAGCAATACTGGCACGGCCTTTACCTCCTAAATATTGGGAGCGACAAGGAAACCCCCGATGAACTCTAGAGATGCTTGGAGCTACCATTTGCTGCAGATCAGCAACAATACACGAAGCTGAACATCAAATGCGATTAACAAGTCATGAATGACTGGGAGGTGTATACATAATATGTACAGAATGAATAAATACAAGTCCCTCTCCTGGGTATCCATCAAGGTCAACTCATGACCGCCGTCTATACCTTCCATCGTCCTTCCTGGCAGCAGCCTCAATCTCGTTCCTCTTCCTCCTATGCATTTCCTTCGCCTCCTTATTAATCGCCTCCGCTTCTTGCGTATCCGGAAACCCGATATTCCAATATCCCGGCGGCGTTTTTGGTCGTTCCCATTGGTGTCGATGTCGTGATATTGCTTGCTTGTGCGACGCAATCTCTGCTTTACGTTTCTTGTGACTTGCGTTATCCGAGGGAGAGGCACCACGAGAAGCTGAGGCAGAACCATGAGAGTGGGAATGACGCGAACACGTCTTTGAGGGGGTAGAAGATGGCGATCTCCAAAGGGGTGCTTGAAGACGTTTGGGGAGAGGGCCGACGGCTTCGTAATACTAAATACACATCAGATCAGCACCAAGGATAACACTAACAAGAGGATGTGAAATACCTCGCGACACTCTTCACAGTCTCCTGCATTCATCCTCCTGCGGTCCTCCTTCCCCCTGACGACTTCATCATACTGATAGTCTAGCCCCCCATTTCGAGCAGGGTTGATTTCGAACTGCGCATTAATAGTTGTACTTTGCCTGCAGTGTCATGAGCATCGATAAACGTCCAAAAAAAGTCCAGACTTACGCAGTCGAATGTTTACCATATCTTCCCCGTCCTTTATACGCCGAATAATCCTCAGTCCTTCTTTGACCCACAGAAGGTTGCGGATTAGCAGGAGTCGAGGAGGACGCGACGACCTCCCTCTCCCTCTCCTTTCCTCGCTTGCTCTTGTGATCTCCATTCCCAAAGGAGTCTTCATCATCACTGTCGCTGACTCGACGCCTTTTCACCGGTTGGGCGCTCTCCGGGTCACGACTAGAAACCACTCTACGATCCAGAGTAGACGAGGGTTTGTCGGGGAGGCTCGGATGGGCTCGAGTTGTAGGGGGTACTACCAATGGTTTGGCTGGTCGTGCGGGACATGGCGTAGGGTCGAGGAACGGGAACGGGAACACTAGAGAAGTGTTAGTTGAGTATCTCTCTCCGCAAATTTTTTTAAAAAGCGCACTTTGGCTTTGAGAATCGGCTTCAGTCTCCGAAGAGAGCACAGGTGCTGGAGACGTGGGTATTAAAGGCCGATTGACAGGCGCGATGAACTCATCTCCGGCTGAGGAACGATGCATAAGAAAGCTTCAATTTTGAAAATTAACGGAGGATACCTTGTGAATCCTCTTCTGTTTGAGAAGAGGCTGGTGCTTGTTCAATGAAGGCAGAAAGTCTAGGCGGGGTACGTTAGCATATGAAAGCGGATGCCGACGAGATGCATACTTGGTAGCCTCTTTGACGGGAGGACTTGAGATCACAGGTTCGAAATGAAGAGGCTTTCTCAATGATGATGGAGTACCCACAACGAGGGAAGCCATGGGGGCGCTTAAACGCGTCACAGTATCCAGAAGTTTATTTCGAGGAGGTTTGGAAGCAGTTCCCACTACGGTAGGAGATGAACGTGGGCTGGGAGAGGGCGGTTCATCACGCGATGGTAGCCCTGGTGGCATCGATGGTGAAAAATCCAACCCTTCATTGAAAAGTGTGGGAGAGGAAGATGCTGGTTTTGGATGTGATATAGCGTCCAAAAGTTTATTCCGGATAGAAGGAATTCGTGGATGAGGAGCTGAATATGACGATGGTTTAGAGGGTACAGGCGTTATCTCTTGATTTTCCTTGTCAGTAACTACGTTGGTGATCCCACCAAGAGGCGGTGGCTTCGGATATGGCGTTGATGAGGGTTCTATAAAGGAAACTCAGCAAAGACTTTTGGGACAACAAATTTCGTACCTCCACCCTCTTCAATCTCCATCAACAGCTTCTTCTTCTGAATAACACTGGCTGTTGTTCGCATTTTCTTCTCCTCCTCAGTAAGCCTCTCGTCGTCTCCATCCGTCGTCTCCTTTTTGAACAACCAATCACGAAAATTCCTCCATCTTGCGTAGTCGAGCTTATAGCGTTCGGCGGCACGCTCTTTCACGCTGAGAAGGGAGTCATATCGTTCTCGTAACTGTTCTAATTCCTGTTCTTGGCGGGAGATCGTAATTTGAGACCTAAGTACGTCAGTCACAGTCGTTTTCTTCAATAAAAATCACTGACTTGGCTTCAGAAGCGACCATACGCTTCAATTCAGCTTCGTGCTTGGCCTGAGCATCAACCAGTCTCTTATTCACCCTGTATAAATAGAGGCGTTCAATACTCGATCAAACGAAACGGAGAACATGAGTTACACACTCTTCTTCAGCATCATTACGCGCCTTTTCAACTTCAAAAGCTATTCGCTCTACAAGACTTTCGTTTTCGGACCGTAGGGTAGACACCCGCTCCTGCAAAGTCTCGACGCGTCCGAAGCACTCCTTGTATGGGATTTCGTGTCCAGCGATATCAATAGCTATTTGAGCTTCAAATATATCTTGAAAGCCAAGTGCCTGCGCGAGCCTGTTTCCACGTGTTTGAGCCTCGAAATGTTGTTTCAAAGCTTCATTGTTCGCTCGCTGAAGTCGTTCGATTTTCTTGTCCTTCTCTGCCAGCTCCTTTTGGTGTTTTTCCTGAAGAACTTTATCGCGAGGTCTGTCCTTGGCGCTTGAGAATACATCCATCGCTAGCACATCGTTTGGCAAGCAAGGAGCAGGTGAGAGTCGAGGCCAAGAATGTTGTTTATTGATTGTTGGATAATTGATTTGTTGACTGGATCAATAGATTAACTATCCTCGCTCTTTGACCCGTGACCTTCATCAACGTTAACCCTTGTTAACCCTCTCTGTTCTCTCAAGAGTCCACACACTTGTGCTTGCCAATAAGACCAATCCACTGCTGCTTTTCTTCAGGCTGTAATCTAGACTTCCACTCTGGCGTAACTAAAGTATGCCGTATAGTTCTGGCTCACGTGCACGATATCTGTGGACTTGGAACCGCATTGGATTCTCTTTACTGGTATAAAAAGAAAAAGAAAAAGGCTGAAACTCGGACCCCGAGTCGTGAAATTTTCAAAGGTTCATCCTCAAAGTATACGCGGCTGGCCACAGAGGCTTTTGGTTTTATGGTGTTATCTAGTGGTCATATCAATATGGACATTGACTCCAAAAGAAGAAACAAGTGATGAAGACCAGAAGACATTCAGAGTCGTCGTATCGCCGTCACCCTCTACTCGTGGGGTCTAGTACGGGTATGGTTCAAACACAGTTCCCGCATTTCCCGCTGGACATTGCCGCCCCGACTACACAAGCAGCCACCCTCTACTAACTGTGGTTTGGTTGCGTTTAGGGGGCTCTTAACGAGTGCTCTCTAAAGAAAGAGTAAAGAACTGCTACGACGGAGATACTCTATACGGCCTTGCCCTTTTGCGTGTCCTGGGAGGACGGCGATGATCGACGCGATGAGGACAACTCTGATTGTCAACTGCGTGCGATGGAGTACATATCTACAAGATGATGGTAGGTACGACGATCAGTTACGATGATGAAGAAACAGAGGATGTGGTAGTGGTAAAAGAAGACGAGTTCAACTTGGTCGTGCTTCCCCGCTTGATCGACAATCGGTTGGCACGAGAAACATGTGATCAACAATTGTAACTAGCCACTTCATTGTAATCTTCCTGAGGTGCACATCTTTTTCGAATCTTTGAGTGCGGGCCAATGTGGACTCTGGAAACGCATGAAGAGATTGCAGGAGTACTCTCCTCAACGAAGTCAACACGCCATCAGTGCATCAGTCACGGTCACATCCCCTCATTCTCATTTTGAAATTTCCTCCGGCTCGACTCCTAAGTACATAAATCGTTGGAATCGTATGTAGACGGCAATTGAAGGGGTTTATCGTATGGTCTGTGAATAAGGTCTGTGAGTAATTCTCGTCATTCTGTCTCAAGATTCTCATTTTTAATTTTTGTAGAATCACTGTCCGTGGGCAAAGACATCTTTCAAACGTCCCCGTGTTTTCTTTTCCGATGAAAACCGAATTACAAAATCTGCGATCATCCAGTATAACAACCTTCTGATGTCTCTTGTGACAGTTTGGGCGTCTACTCAGCCTCCTTACATATAACTTGACGCCAGTGGATGCCTTCTATCGATATCCTTATCAACAATGGACGATGAAAAAGTAGCCGCCAAAAACAATCTAACCTCCATCCCCAACACGACCTCTGCATCGAATGTCATCACAAGGACTGTCGGTGTGTGGAAAATTATGACTCTCAAAGAGTCAAAAGCCCTTTCGTTTCATCCTCGGATCATGTTACCGTCGTTGTGGAAGGAGTATACTTCAATGATACCCTACGTCTATCGCTTCATGAGGGACATATACCTTCTGAATCCTCCTCTCGTCTTCTTTTATCTCGCTTCGAGGGCATGGAGTGGTATTGCACCTGCAATCAGTATTTACGTTTCATCGCAGCTTACTGTTGAGGTAAGCCGAGCACATAACTGTTCTGGCTCATTTCATTAGTTCCTTTGACAGCTAGAAAGATACCTTCGTGAAGGAGCCGGTAATCATGTAATCGTTATCAGAGCGATGATTGCACATTTACTATGTGTGATGATATCAAGTATGGTCTCGACGGCTCAGTAAGCACAAAGATTACTCTTCAAAAGAAACAAGACCATTTTGCCTTTAGGCGTTCATTCCTTCCAACTTTACGATCGCAATGTGAACTATTCTTTGACGAGCATTTGTTGAGAGGTTGGTCTTCAATTGTTTTTCCACATTCAATTTTCACGTATACCATCCTCTAGAACGGCTTAGATATGATGTCTATACCCTGAGTCGTAAGGCAATTTTGTGATGGCCTTTTTTCCGCGGGGATGCCCATAAGTCTTGATAGATCTCAAAAATCAACAATATCCCTCCAGGTCAGTATGGCACTTTTTTACAGAAGTGATCGATTTAGCTGTTCAAGCCTTGAATTTGTTTACTATGGCCACCTATATTCTATATGGCAATCATGGGAGTCCGATCTTCACAACTTTATGTTTGCTATATCCTGCTGTGGCACCTATCACGAATTTTATTCAACGAGAACACGCAATGGTGATTGTAGCAGGGAATGAGGATTTTCTCCGTCTGAAAGCCTTAGGGAAACTCGTGTCCTCTACATATCGAGAAGACATTGTCAACAACAATCTAGCAAGTTACATCATGCAAGGTAAGCATTTTATCAAGAATAACTCAATGATAGTAATCTTCATTGAAATTGGCGTCCTGTTAGAATTTACAAAGTCGCGTAAGCGACTCGGCACGCTCGTCACTGGCTTTCCGGAAGCTCAACTTGGGATCGAAAGTTCGCCATTTTACGGCTTGCTGCGCTCAATTTCGGGAGAAATTCCAGTGGTAAGTATTTGGGTTGCCCAGAAATATGCTTAGTTACTAATTTCATCTAGTTTTATTTTGCATTCCGTATACTTCGTGACCCTTCCTCATGTTCAATGTCGGCCCTTGCGATTCTACGGCAGCAGTCATCTGCTTTAACTGGAAGTTTAACAAACATATATCGCATGCTCTCAGGCATTGTGTTCACGTTAGAGGCGATCAAATCCTTCTACCACAAAGAGCCTCTACGTCTCGTCGATGGAGATATTGATTATCATCCTCCTCAAAATACCACTGGGATGACTTTCGACCTTCGGTGGGTCTATCCGTGCCACTTAACGGTTCAATATTTACAGTTGCGACAGAGGCATCTCGTTCGCTTACCCAGGTTCTAAATCCAGCGAAAATGCTATAAAGAACATCACTCTGCAGATTACGGCAGGCCAGCTTGTTGTCATTGTCGGCGCAAATGGGAGCGGGAAATCAACGCTTATCAGGCTCTTGACCCGCACATACGACGTAACTTCTGGAGACATTCTAATTGACGGATCTCCCATCAAGAGCTACAAGACCTCAAGCCTTCGAGATGCCACCGCGGTATTGAACCAGAATCACGTTTTGTATCCTCTCTCTCTGGCGGAGAATATAGGTGTTGGCTACTGTGAAAATGTCGCAGATTACGAGGCAATTGGGGAGGCAGTGAAGAGAGGAGGCGCCAGCGAAGTAATTGCGGGCATGAAGAAGGGTCTTTCTACCAGTCTTGAAGCTTCCCTTGGCTTAAGGTATTATCACGGCATTGAGCTGCCTCGGGACCAGGCACTGCAAGACATTCTTGACGATCTCAGTGTAGATGCTGAAGTGTCCGGTATATATGCGATACATTATCTGCAGAATCGAGCTCTTCTGACAACATTTCAGGGGGAGAGAAACAGCGTTTGGTGGCGTATGTAGTCACTCTCTCGTTTTGATGATCAGACTTTTAGGCCTTCTCTGTATACAGATCGCGTACATTCATGCGACTCCAGAATCCCAACATTAGGTTTGTGGCAGTGGATGAACCTAGTTCAGCGCTTGATCCTCGAGGAGAGCTTGAACTCTTCGACCGTCTCAGGGCAGAGCAGAAAGGGAGGACCATGATATTCGTCACTCACCGCTTTGGCCATCTCACCAAATACGCTGATCTCATCATGTGCGTTTTCTGAGCTCTTTATACAACAGTTTCCCTTGTCATACTGGGTATAGTTGTATGAAAGATGGAGAGGTCATCGAATCGGGTTCTCACAAAGATTTACTCTCTCTGAAGGGAGAATATGCCACACTTTACAACATCCAGGCTCAGGCATTCGTTACTGATGAATGGGCTCAAGAAGTTCGTGATCCTTGAAACAAAGCCGCTTCATAACCTGATATCATTCGTCCGCTTCCGTTAGGCTGGAGCAGAAACTCTGCCAAACGTTGACAGTGTCGATCACGATGGTAAACTCGGTGCACTTTAACCTCAAAGTGCAAAGGTTGGTATGCATTCTACAATCCTACTGGTGCACTGGCAGATCAGGACCCTCCTTATCCTAGACCGTGCCACCTGGACTGTCAAACCTTTAATTACAATGAGAAAAATGAGAAATTCGAGTTTGTTGGTTAGCTATGATATGTTACACCCTCAATTTAAGTCCTTCGTGTTTGAGACGGGCCAGATACTGCTGCAACCTTATTTCGTCGAGCCCCATTTCTTACAAATACCTCCATCGCACACTGTTCAGCAACGACCTTTTATAATGAACAAATCAATTTGCTGTATATTGTAGGAGGCATGTACTACTAGTCCAGAAAAAATTGTTCGTCAAGTCCTTGTCAAAAGTAAAGATCATCAGCGGGTAATCCACCGCTTACTCAAACACTCCCTTGGAACTGATACACCCCCTCACCTGCTAAAGAGCACGCACCCATAGAGAGGGTGTCGCCTGCGTTGGAGCCCACGATGCATAGCCCCGATGCAGGGTTCTGGATGACGCAGCCTTGTGCGGCCGTGGCGCCGGTTGCGAGGACCGAGCATGTGAGGCATGAGATAGTGAATTGCTGAGTGCTGTGAAGTGTCATGAATTAGTGTTCTGAGAGGACTCTGCGGAGTGTATATATATCGACTGA
>JABAJV010000210.1:0-20244 GCA_018854895.1 Tricholoma furcatifolium
TAGGAAACGGTGGTTACAGTATTGTGGTATGTGAATGGCAAGCTATCTATTATATTCGTCTCACCTTTTTGCTGATGTAGCCCTGCGGGATTCCTACCCCCTCCATCTCGCCCTCCGAAAGCTTCTACCCGCCCTGCCAGTATATCCACCCCTGGAAGCCCTGTCAAGGCTGATCCTCGCAACACGAGAATATCACTTTCGACTGGATCACAATGTGCCAAGTGAAAAACGGATGTCTGCGTGTTGGACTGCATAATCGCAAAATTACAAACTTTGAACAACTGTATGTGTACCACCGTGAATTTCAACATAGTTATCGATCATTGCCGTTGAGACAAGCTCCCCATCGACTTTGATTGATCCTGTGCCAGGCATATGGATTACACCCTCGGTTCCCTCAGGAACATTCACAGTTAATGTGAACTGGTTGGCTTGAATCCCCCATTTTACACCAAACCAGCCTAACCCCGTCGTCAAACCACCTTCGGCAGCATCCAGGCCGCTCAATACAGGTGCCACAGACCATGTTGCACCTTGAGCAGATGTTAACGTCAATCCCAGGACAAAGAACGTCAAGGCGGGAGTTGGCCCCGTTGCCCATCCGTGACTGTGGCTAGTGTACGAGGAATCAAAGTTGTAGCCAGCGGCACCACGATAACTGAAGATAATTTCAGGACCATACCGTCTTTTAAAAAATGTAACTTACCCTAGAGAGCCATTACGTGTGAAACCCTCTAACAGAGTGGACTGAACAGAAATGTTAGTATACAACATGTAGCCCCACTAACAGGTGTTGAGACTCGAGGGAGATTCAACTATATAGATCGCCCACCTCTTAGCATAACAAGGTCAGCGAGAACTCAGTGAACTCGGCATGTGCAATACTGACTCACCTCGGTGTAGGAGATCCAAGGCTCTTTCACCTTCTCCTGCAATAAAATGAGCTTGAAGCTATTACAATCAGCCTTAACGTCAAAGTGTGAAAGGGGAAAATGCACCTCAAATCCGCTCACAAACGGAATGATTGTATCGTTGAGCTCTGGGCTCAAAGGCCCCATGTCAGTCCAAAAATTGGTTAAACCTTGGCTTATCGCCGCGTTCTGCGACTGCTGGTTGGTAACATTGAAGAGGACGGCCAAAGAGTTCCCATCTTGAGGGTGCAAATCTGAGGTAGGGTTATCCCGGAAAAGACCAACAGCTTCGTCCCACAAAAGGGAATTATAAGTAGCTTTGAGGGACGTCGCGTTTGATGTGTAGCTCTGAGCTAAATCTGTCAAGCCAAGGTGTGTAGCCAAGTCTGCTGCGGTCACCAAGACCTTGTAATGGATCAGACCACTTGTGACAGAGAGGAGGGAAACAGCTTGCCTGATATAAGATGGCATTCGCTGCAGAATTATATCCTTGACCGTTGTCCCGTCCCCAGTCATTAGAGAATGCAAGTGGAACATCCATCAGTCCTGTAGTATCTACCTGACCTTCCAAAAATGCGACGGCCTTGGTGTAGTTTTCCCAAACGAATTGGACGAAGTCGAGGTCACCGGTGTACAGATAGTAAGTATGAGTCCCAATCAGCGTCCAACCTATGTAGGTGTCGCTACCTACGGCATTGATTGGAGGGCCAGAATACTGCAGGGAGCCAGTGGCAGGGTCTTGCGTCGAAAACATGACAGTTAGAGAATTTTTTGTGGGCAATAAGTCGTTGAGTGCAACAAGCTCAGTATGCGAAGAAATTCCCATATCGCCTACAAGATATTTGCAATAGATTCAGCTGGTTTAATGCATGAATGATCTTCCATTACCTGGCCAAATATTCCTGTTAAAATCAGTCAGAACAGCCTAAGTTGAATATAAAGATAGGCCATACCTGTCACGCTTGGCGCCATCGACGAGGATTGGGCCATCAACAGGGCCACCTGATGCATTATTTGCCCATCCTTCATGAAAACCAAGTTAATTGGCTGTCGAACGTTAGAAAAAGGTTGTAAACCACCTGTCGGTGAAGGGCAGGGTTGTTGGCGGGCCTGATGAGGATCGAGAGTATTTGTCTGAACCGTGTACGCTCCAGCGTACCATAACTTTGTTAAAAAGTCAGGATCATGGAAAGTAGGATCCAGCGCAAAGAAATAGCCGTTGTATGCCCTCAGATCATCCCAGTGCGGCATCCAGGTAGACTGAACGGACACATTTGAAATCGTAACCGGCTTGTTGTTGGACAGTATCGTGAGGTATCGAAAACCACCTCTTTGCTCTCCAATCGTCTGAGTAAATGTTCCGGGAGAAAGTGGGCTTTCCAACAATTGTACGCCATCAGAGTTCATGGTTGAGACAGCACGGCATGAATCATCAGAGTGCAACGGGCTAATGAATTCAGGAGATTCTGTAAACGAGAGAGAGATCGACGAATCTGCTGTCACATTGTCCACGGTGAACGAAACCATTCCGCCGACCTGGATGTAAAATAAACTTCCAGGATGATGGATTAGATGTTGTCACAAAGCCCACCTCTTGGCCAAAGTCAAGGACAATATACGAACCATTTTCGATAAAGGTAGCAGAGCCGTCGTTTGGAGGAACAAGTTGCTCGGGAGCCTGAACCTTTCCACTACTAGAATGCAAGAACTTGGGGCGTACAGTTCTGCTTGAAGGTGCGTAATTAAAGTTATCCCATGGACCAGTGGGAGCTCGACAGTTGGCCTTGAGAAATAAGAAACACAGCACCGAAGAAAGAAGTAAGTACATGACCCTTGAACGCCCCAGAGCTTGCCAAGTTTCTCCTTTATAAGTCTGTGTATGTATCTGGGAAAAAAGACTTCAGATGATTAAGCTTCAGTGTTAAATGGCGCTGAAGAAGGACATGCCACATCGACAGACCAGACGTGACCGATATAGCGGTGGAGAAGGCTTAGGTCAAATGGGTCAGAAGACTGATTTACGGGAGGCCACCCTGTGCTTGTGGGCCGCCTTCGTTTCCTTTTCGCCCCTGCCAGGTCACCAGCCGCCTTCAAGGCTGAGTTCTCGCATTCGCAGCCATCCGGGTCGAACGCTGCATTCCTCATCAACCTTCTGGCTATGGGTTCCAGGATCAGCACATGCACGGGCCCAGCGGGACGTGTTTGTCGCTAATGTTGCGAATAAAAAGTGTTGTCAGCTTCTGAATCTTATCAGTGCTATTCAAGATCAGGCCTCAGGTCCTCGGACTCCGAAATTCTCTAGTCAGAGAAGCACACCCTAGAAAGCGGGCAGCCAGCCCGAGCGCTTATGCCAAAACTCCAAGCATCGGTTTCCGGATCCCACTGGTTAGACAATAACTTGACCGTATGAAAAACTGAGTACTAAAGGTTCAAGTGGTACAGGACTCGCACCTACAAGTCTTGTTTTCTTCTGCAAGTTGGACTTCAGGGTAAATGGTCCCCCATGTGAGCCAGAAAAATTTGCACAGCAAAACATGGCATTGACAAGTAAGGGTGCCGTCGGCGCAGACGACATTTCCCTATTCTCAAGTACCCTAGTACACCCTATCGAATGGCCAGGAAAAAAAGGTATGCTTTGCCAATCAATCTCCATAAAATCCCCTCATGCCCCAGAAGCCTTATTCCTCATCCCCTTCGTCAAAACCAGTAGAAGGCTTTCGATCCGAGCTTGTCGTTCCTTTCATACCACAGCTTCATCAGTCGCCACGCAAGTTTCGAAAATGTTCAAAACACACCTGCAAATCCTTCATCTCTTCCCTAAGCTTCTGCACCGGCAAAAGCTGCAGATCCTCCATCATACTCTCCACCCTCCTCACCGCCGCCTCTGCTCTAGCTGCAGCAGCCTGGCCATCTGCCGACGATATCCGAGAGCCAAACAACATTGCGAGCGGACTTCTCGTAGTATTCTCAGGTGCCGTCTGAGGTGCCTCAGAAGACACAAAGGGCTCAAGAGGTGGAGGAAGCTGCAGATTGGGTCTAGTCCTTGGCGACCCATGCACTGAAGTCGGGCTCCTAGTTGACGAGGGTACACGCCTTCGGCGAGGCGTCTGCGTGCCTGGTAAATCCTCTCGCGAATGGAAGGACCGAAGGATAGGTCCCTCGTCGTCTGACTCGTCAAATGGATCCAATTCGCTGCTAATCTCCACCTCGAATATCGCATCATATATGTCGTTTGAAGCGGAGCCCACCAGGGCTTCGACGAGAGGCATGTGTTTTATATGGCGGGGAAGGCTCTTGAAGAATGATTGAGCAGCTTCGCGACCCGTATCGGCGAACCTCATCCCATGCGCAAAATAGCGTTCGTAGATGCCTATTACAATAAGAACCGGAAGGCTCGTTAATTTGATAAGAAAGACGTTGAAACTGTGCAAGGCACGAGGCGACAGAATATATGTGGCTGGTTTAAGAATTAAGAATGCGAGGATGTTGAACGGAGGCTGATATGAGAAGAGGGCGTCAGACTTGACCCTGTATTGTTACAGTAGATGCTCAGCGCACAAGTAATAACCATATGCAAATGCAACTTACCCCTCCATTGTTGCAATGGCGAATTGGAATAGATACTAAACAAATCAATAAAATGAATTGAAGTAAAGCGAACTGCCCACCTCTTGCGTAGCGTTCTGCGTAGAATATGTCAGTTACCACATATTGGCATAAAATCTCAAAAACCCACCTCCTCAATCCTTGCAACCGTATTTGACAGGAGAGAAATCAAAACTACAAACGAACCGTTAGTGGCATTTCAAGAACACTCAAAATCCACTCACTAGTCAACAAAAGCGTGTTCGATAGCGCCGCGAAAATAACCATGAGGATTGGTCCAAACACCGGATGGAAATTCGAAGCATCACGAAAGCTCAACGAGGTGTTACCGAACCAAATCTGGGTCATCAACCATGCGATGGACTTCATTGACTGTGGATACTGTCCACCTTGGGCTAAGTTCCGTCCATAGTCAGTAAACGTTTAGTGACACTTGATACCAAAAAGCGCACAGAGCGTCCATAGCGTAAACAAGAGGCCAGAAAAACAAACTGACGCGATACCGATGAAGAAGATGAATTGCGACACCATTCCCCGCAGGGACCTATGCTCGACTTCAGCTTGCCAACAACATACCCAAAGCGGAGGTTGCGTACAGTATTACAACATTATTTGAGATCGCGAAGAACGCTAATCTGGCAAATTGTTTAGAAAAAAAGCCATCACCGGAGAAGAAGTTGGAGATAGTTACCTAGGAAATAATATACATGCACCACACGACAAAATGTCGAATGCCAAAGTCGAAGCAGCAACTGACGACAGGTGTTAGCACGGAAAATGATTCAGTTACAAAGATGGATCTTACTGTCATTGTGGTTCAGCCCCTTGACCCTTAAGCCCAAGTAGGTAAGGAAGATCGCAATGAAGGAGAAGTCAACAATGTTCCACAACTAGTCATCTGTCAGAAAAGCCCTTTAGGATAGAGAGGAACAATGGTTCACATTTGCGATATACACTGCCAGCCAATTCAACGGGTGAACGCTCCAGAGTGACTAGTAACTCACTGATCCATCCACGTTCTGTGGAAGCTGTATATTCCTCCAAGGTAAAAGCCGCAGCAAGAACAATGAAAACCATCTCCCACAGTGTGATACGTGACAAGTCATGATCTACAGAAAATTGCTGTCAACGCATGATCTCCAAGGCGGAGGTAAAGGACGGTACTTGAGATGCATAACGTAAAGACCACCAGTAGAAGCACAAAACGCAAAAACTCAAGTATAGCTCCATAAAACGGCACTCGTAACCTTTGTAAGGCTTGTCAACGTCGATTCTTATGCTTATACTGAGCGGCATACCGGTAATGGTCGATAAATGGCGACTTTCGGGAGTCGTAGAGTTCAATGGCGCGTGACTTGTAGTTGTCTACCAATATCGACCGATGCGCATACGTTGTAAAGACGATCCTCCCGTAATACACATCATTCACGACGTTCTGGGTCACGGGTGACGCGAGGAAAGCCTTTGCCTTGGTTGAAATCGCCATCTACGTCTTCACTTCAGACACACCATGAAACAAACACACACATCGAGCCATACCTCAAGAGCACTATGAATGGAATCCAGTTCCCGGCTATCTCCCCCTACAGCTAGCCTCACTTGATCTACCACCTCCACTGGTGCGCCTGCAAGTGGGTTCCAGCGCGTTGTGAGAACCGCAACGAGTGTTATATGATTTGACGCGAAGCGAGTAAGGAGTTTCATGGCCAGGATTTCGCAAAGGGCTGCTCGTGTTTGCATGACGCCTGCATTGGCTAGGTCGTTCTCGCATTCAGCAAGAAAGTGCGACCGCACGACCAGGCAGGCGTAAACGACAGCCATATTCTTGAGGCGTGCATACTTGTGTGCAATGGGGCGGACGATGCTAAAGTTGATGTCTGACGCGGTTAATTGTCTACATACAAAGAGTAAGCGCAGTGCTTGGACCAAGGCAATCGGAACCTACTCCCAACTAAGCGCGCTATCTGGACAATAAACATAATCATGAGCACATGGAAACTTGGAAAACACTGATGGGAAATTTCAACTCGCCTATTGTTTTCTGAGAAAGGAAAGCATTGTAAATTTGTGAACAGGTGGCATGACCAAGGACCTACCGTAACATCCTTCTTTAGGGATGGGATTAGGGGGAATACTTTGACTGACCCAAGCACCTCTGGAGTCGGTGCTAACAGACTCTGGTGCTCATGGTCCATGGCGAGGATGGCTCGTTGTGGCCAACTGCTCACACGTTTGATGCAAGTCAGGGTTCCGGTCATAAGTTAATTAGAACAAAGGGAGGGTCCCAAGTGGGAATAGCGTGAAAATTGGAATATATGTAGCGCTCCTAAGTTCCAATTTTTCTTTTGTCTTTGCATCCTACTTCCAACAGCGTCCTTATTGTCTTTCTAACGGCGTGATCCAGGGTCAGAGAAGTTTGAAATGCCAAACCGGGATCAAAGGTCTTTTGACGCCCATCAGTGGGGACAAAGTTCGCTCGCTATATACCGACAACCTTGTATTTGCTTTTTCTAATAACCCCTCTCGCCCTTTTTTCTCTCCTTTCAATCCAACAGAGATGGGAGGCGTGTGTTGCTGCATCTCTGAGCCTGTTAACTTTGATACCGAGGTCTCTCTATACCACTTTGACCTTCATCGCGCTGTTGGCAAGGGCGCCTTTGGCAAGGTCGGTCTATTCTCCTATGTTGACTTCGTGGCCACTGACGGAACTAGGTGCGGGTTGTTGAGCACAAGCGCACGAAAAAACTCTACGCTCTCAAGTACATCGATAAAGCCCAATGTATCCGACAGAAAGCCGTCGCTAATATTATTCAGGAGCGGAGGCTTTTAGAAGAAGTGGGCTCCACATACTCGATGATCTCGCCTATTGATAACTAACCCATCACATTCGTTAGATTGACCACACATTTATATGTAACTTGCGCTTTGCTTTTCAAGACGATGAAAACTGTTTCTTTGTACTCGACCTCATGCTTGGCGGTGATCTACGGTGTACGTTCAACTTCAACTCGCCACCGTTCCTTCTCCTTATACCATTACTTCTAGTTCATCTGGAACGCATGGGCCATGTACCAGAAGGGATCGTCAAGTTTTGGATGGCTGAGCTGGCTTGTGGGCTAGAATATCTCCACAGCCAGCGCATAATTCATCGGTGCGCACAGCAACTGCATCTCCTTTCCCTCCTCTAACAGTTGTTATAGTGACCTTAAACCCGATAACATTCTTTTGGACGCAATGGGGCATGCCCATATCACCGACTTCAATGTTGCCATTCACTACTCAGACCGCCGATTACATACCAGCCTCGCTGGTAGCATGGCATATATGGCACCACAAGTCGTATCAAGGAAAGGCTATACATGGCACATAGACTGGTGGAGCTTGGGCGTCACGGCTTACGAACTCATCTTCCGCAAACGTCCATTTGACGGCAAGAATGCAGAAAAGATGACTCAATCAATTCTCAAGGATCCTTTGAAGTTCCCCGACAATGCCTCATCTCGCTGCAGCGGGACCGGGATTGCGGCGCTCCAAGGGGTAAGTCTATTTTCTTTGACATCAGCAGTTCCAGTCCCTCAGATGCCATCCAGTTCATCGAACGCGATCCTGAAAAACGTCTTGGATGCCGACCAGATGGGCAGGGTTTTAGAGACATTCGAGCTCACCCCTGGTTTGAATCTATCAACTGGGACAAGCTGGAAGACAAAGAATGTCAACCCCCCTTCGTTCCAGACGTAAGCTCCATTGTAACTTTCGGGGAAAGCCGTCTCACCATAACCGCGTTTAGATGGAGAAAGCGAACTTTGACGTGTCACACGAGCTTGACGAGTTCCTGATGGTCGAAAAACCTTTGACACATTCGAAACGGAAAATCAATCCCGACCTTGACAAGATGAAGCCGGAGCTTCGCCAACTCGAAGAACAGTGAGTGCTCTACATGTTTGCGAACGTACACTCCGATTTGATGCTTGTCTTTTTTTAAGATTCACTGTATATGACTTCACTACCTCGCGCCGTTTGTCATACTATCCCCACAATCAACCTGTCACTACTGTCAGCACATCAACGGATGACAGTGAACGGACTGCTTCACAGTCCCTAAACGGAACGCTTGTACCCACAGCGACCATAGCCGAGCGGTCCCAGTCGGCCACGCCCACATTCGGGGTGGACTCGCGATATGCCCCAGCAGTACCTTCATCACATGGACACGCAGAAACATAGCCTATACTTTCATCCCATTTGAGTAAGTGGTTGAGCTCCATAATTAATCAATAACGCTCACATGCATTTTCTTGGTGCACAGTAACCTATATCATTATCTTCATATAATCGCCTCCCATCATTCAGAATCTCGGATTAATATGTACTCAACATGCCTTTCTCTTTGAATACTTACGACATTACGACCTCATTCTCCTTGGCATTTTCTTCGTCACTCAATTTGCATTATCTAGGACATGTACAAAATCTTGCATTGGACTCTGCCAGGCGCAGTTAACCTTCTGTTTCTCATGTATGCCATATTATCTGGGTACTAGTTATTATTGGGGCCTTCAAAATACATCTAAGAAATTGTTGAGTACTGTACCGTTACGTAGGCCCTGTCATATCTGTATCGTTGTGAGGCATAATCAAGATTGCCAATTTGGTGTAAACAACATAGGATCGAGTCAATATGTTTAAGTTCAACCGCTTCAAACAATTGCTTCGACTTGAATTACCTACTGCCTCGCGAACCACGAACAGAAATCTATCCAATTTTCAACGCAGGATGTCTGGCTCAGAATCCGAAGGCTTGACAAACATCCCAACGATCGGCCAGCGTTACAAGGCATCAACGCTCCGCGTGCCACCAGCAAACCAGATACTTTATGAACCAGACTCCAGCTTACTGGATAGGATATCAATCTAGTGCGTCCACCGACAACAGCGCTTCTATCCATTTCTTATGTACATACGACAGCCAAGGAGACATCACAGAACTAGAAATCGACGCGATTGTCAACGCTGCAAATACGAGTCTTCTGGGTACCCCTGTTCGCCCACATTCACTGATTCACACTAATTTTCATCTGTCCAGGCGGCGGTGGAGGTTCGATTACACCCCAGTGTACCATGCACCACTCTTACACACTCAAACTTATTAGTTGATGGTGCCATTCATCGCGCAGCAGGACCTGGCCTTCTCAAGGAATGCAAGCACATTTTGCTTTCGGACGGGTCTACCGATCGTTGATACCTCCTGGCTACAGGTCGTGAGCTAAATGGGTGCATGACTGGCGAATCAAAGATAACCCTCGGGTACAACCTTCCCTCGTACGTCTCTGATCGCCTAGTGGTAGCAAGGCTACGCGATTGTTGATATCGATCATTCGCATGCAAGTCGACATGTCATTCACACAGTGGGCCCCGTCTATTCCCCGAGCGCTGCGCAAGAAAAGGCGCGACAGCTGGCCTCGTGCTACAAGACGAGCCTGAAGGTGGCCGTTGAAAACCAAGCCAGGCACATTGTGTGTTCATTTTTTGCCCTTTTGCGACCGGTTTTGTAATTGTTGATCATAACCTTGACTATGAAAGGCTTTTCCTGCTGTTTCTACTGGAATTTATTCTTATCCAATAAAAGACGCCACCCGCATTGCGTTGGATGAGGTCAGGCGATTTTTCCTTACAGAACATGGAAAATCGGTGCGTATCGCGATTGATGCATCAAGATAATCTGGATTAACATAAATGCACATAGCTTGACCGAGTGATATTTGTCGTATGGAGCAATAAGGACCTAGAGGTGTATGAGTAAGGGCACGACCGTACTCGTCCCTAATTTCGATCACTGACAGGTGCATCACAGGTCTCTCGTTCCAGAATATTTCCCACCGTTGCGAGATCAGGAAGCCACAGAGAGTCTTGGAGCGAATCCAGCTACTGAGGATATCAATTCAGAGGTGGCGAAAGAGCCAGATGGTAATAAAGCAGGTTCGGTCGCTTAGTTTTCACGTTAGAAGACAGCGGTATACGTTAGGAGGTAGTGCCACACTCCCTTGAGGCTCATTAACTCCGCGCTGTATGGGTAACAATTCACGTTAATCGTTAACCGCAGTCTGCATCCATCCTCCTTTTCATCGTGGGATACCCATGGATCCATGAACTTGTGACCATATCGTTTTGATGTTACGCAACTTATTGCGCCCCATGTATATGACCGACTGCTTCTTTGACGCGCCTCAGACCGCTTAACGCGCCGGCTTGCTCCATACGTGTCGCCTAGTGTGCAAGACCACTCAAACATCATCCTCACACCCGGGCCGTCAAACGTCACTATGTCCCATGATGCTCCAAACCATGCTTTCATGCTTCTTCCTCTCCGTGAATTCTCCGCATCTGTGGTTAGCCATCCTTTTTTTAAAAGCTCATGGCGCTCATAAAGCGAGAGTGTGAGCGCGCTGACCCTGAAGCCTGACTCTTCTCTCTGATCCTCGAGTACGATGGGGCTCTTCTTCAACATCTTCGTTGCCGTATTCTCGTCCATCGGTGCGTCACCTTTTGTGCTTACCCCACGTTTAAGTCCAGCTTATGGTTCTTACAGGCGCCTTCCTTTTCGGGTGAGCTCGTGCAAACTCTCCTCATGGTTCAGCAACTAATTAACATTCGCGTATTAAAAGATATGACAGGCAAGCTTATTTTCATGTTCTAACCGTTGCTTCTCTTTCTAATGTCTATTCAGCGGTATCATTTCGTCCGTTCTTACCATGAACCTGTACAAGGTGCGATTCGAGAAAAACACAGCTATTGAGGGAGCCGTCGTATCAACGTTTAGCGGTAAGTCCCATACGTTAGAGTACATAATTCCAGCAACTTATTTCATATGAACAGGGGGATGTTTCTTTGGTGCATTGTTGGCTGGATGGTATGTCAGACTCCATATTTTCATGTCCTTCGAATTGACGAGATGTAGGGTGAATGATAAACTTGGGCGTAAGCGCGCGATCCAGGTAAGGTTTTCAGTGTATCGTCTGGTCATATGATTGAAACTCTTTGCAGCTCGGTTGTATCTTCGCCCTGTGGGGTGGCGCTATGCAATCTGGTGCGAATAATGTCGCCACCCTCTTGATTGGACGTATCATCGGTGGTTTTGCTATTGGGTACCCTCAAACAGACCTGCTTCAGCGTAATGACACTCATCTCCTTACAGTGTTTTATCAATGACCGTTCCTCTGTACAATGTAAGCGTGATACCCTATATCTGTGGCCAATGGCTTATTTTACCTGCATTATTCAGACCGAAATATCTCCGCCTAAGAATCGTGGTTTTATTGTGGGTCTGAATCAGCAGATGCTTGGTATTGGTTTTATCGTTGCTAACTGGGTCAGTCGTATGGTCAACTCGGATTTATCGCAAATTGTAACTGGCTGTTTCCCTTTATTAGGTTGGTTATGGATGCCAATTCATCAACTCCGACGTGTCTTGGAGGTTCCCACTGGGATTCCAGGTCCGTAAACGAGATATTAAATCGTTGAATCAACTCATTCATTGCCCTAGCTCGTTCCTGCATTTTTGTTGTTGGTTGGCATTCAATTTTTGCCCGAGAGTCCTGTAAGCATATCTGTATGCTTTGTTTTAATTTCGAAGTGCTGAAGATTAGCTTCACAGCGTTGGTTGCTCGAAGTCAACCGAGATGAGGAGGCGAAGAGTGTCGTATATCTGCTACATGGCAAGGGCAACGAGGAGGCTTCAGAGCTGGAATATCGAGAGATGCATGACACCATTAAAGCCGAAGCCCTCGTCAGAACCCGAAAACTTAGCAGCCTCTGGGCTACTCCCGCGATGTTAAAAAGGACCCTGGTTGCTGTCGGTGTACAGGTGTTCGGTCAATTCACTGGTGTCAATGGTATGAAATGGTTGCTTGCGAGTACTTTTTTAATGCTTATTTGGTTGCTCCTAGTCATCAACTATTTCGGCCCTACGATGTACGCCAGTCTTGGTGTCACCGGCCATTCAGCACTTCTCGTCCAAGGGTGCGAGTTTCCAAAACTTTGTGTCCACTTTTTTGACTGCAAGTTCTTGTAGTATCTACGGTGCAGTTGGACCCATCGCTAATCTCTTGTATGTCTCTCTCCATCACATGCATGTCAACTTAATCGAGCTCTTTACCTAGTTTCATCATCTTCATGGCCGATCGCATTGGAAGGAAGAAGCCCCTCGTGTTTGGTGCTGGATCATTTGTTGTAACATTCTCCGTTCTCGCAGCCATTGTCGCCACAAACCCACCTGGTGTCGAGGGTTCTAGTGCCACTGCGCAACGGTGAGTTCAATCCTACTATTAGCTGAGCAGGTCTTTAATGTCCTTTTAGTGCTGGAATAGCCATGATTTTCCTGACTAGCGTGCTATTCTCGCTCAGCTTTGGACCTGTCAGCTGGGTGTTGGCATCTGAGGTGGGTTTGTTTGATAATTGAGTTGGTAAGGTACCTCACTCACCTGCATCGTCGCATCTGTAGGTGTTCCCCACCAGCGCACGTTCACTTGGTACCATGGTTGCGACCTGCTCCAATTGGGTATGTCCCTTTTCTTCATAGTAAACATTCAGCCTTTAAGAACCTTGCATCAAGGCATTCAACGTCATGCTTGCACAAGTATCACCTATTGCCATGGCAAACATCAGCTGGAAGTTCTACGTTCTGTTTGTAGTCCTCAACTTCGTGGACTGCATTCTCATTGCGTTCTTCTTCCCTGAAACCAAGGGTAAGAATAAATTTGTTCTACGTACCTCAAATTGCTGACCTGAGAATAGGCCTTTCCCTTGAGGAGATGAACGAGGTTTTCGGCGATCAAGTCGACATCAGTGGAAGGCAGGCGCCCTCAGTCGAGAAAGCTTAAATTTCAAATAGTGGATACTACGAATGCTACGTACATTGATGACTTTACGAAGCGCATTGAACGAGTACACATAGTCGTTACGATACAATGATATTTTTTCTTTTTCTGATTTGAACTCCTTAACGTTCATGCACATGTCCGCAAGCTATCATATTGCCAGCATAAGTCCTAAGGCTCAGTTTTTGAACATACCCCAATAAAACGCGGGAGATCAAGATAATCTAATCTAATCTGATGTAGATACAGTAAGCTTGCCCTTGACTTTTTTCATTGTTAACCCCAACGACGAGTGGTGGTGATAGCGGCCGGAAAGTGCCCACGAGCGCCATTCTAATGGCCAGTGTTGGCCTGGAATCTCTTCCTGTCGAAGTGATAAGTGCTTATTTTTATCGTTATTTTTGAAGCTAATGCATTACGACTAGCTCCTCTACGAGATTCAGCTCTATGCCCTTTCTGAATTTTTTCCATTAACGACACGCCATATACATTCAGTCTTTCAGTCATCTCATGTTTTTTTCCGTTGCCAGTATCTATTAAGGCGAGCCAGCGCAGGGTCGTCACATAACATATCTACGATTTTCTCAAGAGTTCTTCGATATCCGATTTGCACCCAAGCGGTGCTGGAGTTGATCATACGACAGCTCCCTCAACCAGACTTTGATGTAAAGTCAATAAGCTTCGAGATGCCTCGACGCTTGTTTCGGTCACTGGCCCCTAAACAAGGGCCCGTTGGCTGGAAAGAACGGGAGGAACCCTTACCCTTTCTACGATATTTATTTGACTCTCCCCGAATCCCAAAACCCAACGTCAATTCATACGACGGATACGCTTTAACCAAGGCAGTGCACGCAAAGTTTATACCCCTCATCCAATTCTTACTCGAACGCGGTGCCGAGCCGCAACACAAAAACTGTCTCGCAGTCATTGTTGCCATACGGCAAAGGGAATTATCACTGGTCAAATTGCTGATTGAACGAGACGATTCACCTTACGCCGATGTCCCAGGGAAGGGCAAGCGAAAGAGACGAAAGCTGGAGGATAGGGTCGTGGTCAACCAGTCGATGTTAAAAGCGGCTGTGAAGTGCGATGCGCGGGACATTATCGATTACTTGACCTGGGAGAAGGGATGTGTCCCTGATATGCACACACTACATATGATGACTGCGTAGATTTAACATTATAATAAATTGACTTCATGGTTAACAAGGATGTTAATTATGTCCCGGGAATACCACGCATTGTATCTCGCGGATAGTTCATGAAGGTTTTGTCACCAGTTTGCAACACCTTCATACTGCATGGATAACCCATAGCATATCCAAGGCATTTCCCTCCGACTGCTGGATCGGGTTTCCAAAAAGCGGGAGGGGGTCTCTCCCGTACAGGCTTTTTTCTTCGCTTTCTCTTTCCTGTAGTGACAGCAATTGAAGAAACCGGCGCGAGTTCAACGACTGGACAGACTGAAGCAGAAATTACTGGACTTGAGGGTAAAGCTGAACCGCGTTTGTACGGATGGTGCTCTAGCTGACATTCAGGCAGTGGTGGGCGAGTGGATCGTAAGGGCTGTTGGCGCTCAACAATCATCAGTACTGGAGGCGATAGCAACATTGAGGTCGTTCGAGCATTGTTCAATTTCATCAGATCTCCATGACGCTTTGAAAAATTCACTGTCAATTTCTATTCAGGTACAAGAAAGAGATTCCGAGCTTACTGGAGTTGATTGATAGCTCTCTGCAATAATGACTGCCGCGTCGATCGCTGCTGCCTTGGCGCGTTCTGCACGAAGCAATGCTTGCGCTTCATTGTCCTCTACTTCTGGTTCACGCGTTCTGAGAGTAATTCACAAGTCAATACATATTTTTATACATATAAATAACTGACATTGGTGGTGGTGGCGTCTTTGGTCGCAGCGAGATGGGATACGGTGGTTGTGATATAGATACAAGTCGGAAAGCTGCATAGAAATTTCGTCAGAGGACAAAAAACGCGTCTTGGATGCATACATATCGCCCTGTCTTCTTCAGAATGTGAAGGCGAGCGTATTCGCCTTCGTTTCGCGCTTCTGTTTTCATGCTGCCAATCCCAGTCTATCGAAATCAATTCCTTTAGTCGATTAACCAGTTGTGGGTCTGCGTCAAGGGGTATTTCCTCGTCCGAGTCCTCATGTTCTGAATAGATCTTGTTTCTAGACACGGGGATAGAGGAAACAGGTAGGAAATGAGGATTGACAGATCGTGGAGGCATTTGAGGACGTTATTGTGTCATGTTTACCAACAGCGTCTAATTTTTGGTGAACAACTTTCAATCAAGAAATTTCTAACCATCGTTGCCTCGACATTTCTGCTTCGTTCTTCCCTTAAAACGACCATGTCGACGCAGAACTCAAGCATCGCATCTAGGAAGGACAAAAAAACGAAACGGAAATCTGTTGGCGATATCCCCAAACCTCCTGCGAAAACCCCGAAAACCTCTGCGGAATCCACACCTCACAACCCAAAATCCGAGCCTACGCCCAGCTCTAAAAAGGCTTCGGCTGCTTCGAAATCTTCCAAGGCTGCAGAAAGCCCTGCTAAACCAGCTTCAGACATCCCTAAATCGATCTCTGCTACTTCCAAAGCAGCGCCTGCCGTAAAGATTCCCAAGGACTCTGACAAGTCGTCCAAAAAATCGAGAAAAGTAAAAGCAAAGGAGCCTTCCCCATCACCTGAGCCAGAACCAGAACCAGAGGTAGAGGATGACGAGGGGGAAGATGGAGACGAGGAAGAGGAAGATGTCCACCTGCACGGCTTTTCGACAGACGACGACGATTCTTCCGACGAAGAAGACGACATGGATCACGAGCCCTCTGCTATTGACATTTCTAAACTACCAACAATCGCGAAAGACGACGCGACCGTGAAACGGAAACTCGAAAAGGCAAAACGGCAACCAGTACGTTCAGCGTTTTTAATAGCACGGAGCTTGCCCTCATAATTTTTCGACAGACGGAAGACCGAGGTGTGCTGTTCCTCGGCCGAATCCCCCATGGTTTTTATGAAGACCAAATGCGTGCTTATTTCTCTCAATTTGGCAATGTCACCCGTGTGCGCCTTTCAAGAAATAAAAAAGTTAGTTGTCTTGTGATCCTATTTTTCAATTCAATCAACTTAGGCGCTGTCGCGTGCAGACCGGACGATCAAAGCACTATGGCTTCGTAGAATTTGATTCATCATCCGTCGCCCAAATAGTCGCAGAAACGATGGACAACTACCTTCTTATGGGCCATATACTCAGGTGTAAGGTCATTCCCAAGGACGAAGTGCACCCGGAGTTGTGGGTTGGGGCGAATCGTAAATGGAGGGTTGTGCCGCGGGATCGTCTCACGCGCGTCGAACATAACAAGGTGAACCTTTTCCTATCCCCGTGTTCCGGCCTCATATTGAAGAAACTGCGGCTGTCACTTTCAAGGAACGCACCGAGGATGCGCAAGACCGAGCTGCCAAACGACTTATCAAGCGCCAAAACGCACGTAAGCGTAAGCTCGCCGATGCTGGTATTAAGTACGACTTCGAGGCTGTCGGATATGTGAGTGGTTCTTCATCACAGTTGACCAAGACTATCTAACTAAGGTCACTTTCAGAAAAAGGCAAAAGAGACGAAGGCTTGAGGTAGTGAATCGAACGTTCATCTTGTAGGGTCTAGGTCCTAGGATATTACATATCTTGTGCCTAATATCACACAATCAATGAGATGTGGCCTTGATCTGTCAATGTTTCAACCTTCAATATAACGCGTGTCTGGCTTCGACTTCAAGGTTTGGGTCCCATGACCAGGGGGATACTTACCAAGGATGAGGATGAATCCTGAATTACCTTTCTGGCGATGTGCACGGATGTTGACGTGAAGGGTATATTCATTGTCAGTTCCAGTTGAACACATACAAAAACAGATCCCGATTCACGACAGCCAGGCCCCTATACTCAACAGATGTGCTTGTGCATATGGCGCATGTGAAGCCGAGCGGAAAAGCATCACACGTTACTGAGGAACGTGTGAGCGATCACAGAAATTATGACGAAACAAAAACATTAACTTTGGGCAATCGCACACTTGGCAAATAATAATAATAGCGTGTGGAAGTATGTACGTAGTGGTATGCAAGAGATAGACATGAGATCCAGAAATTAGGGAACTACATCGTGATCGTAAACGGAGGAATGATATCGAGTGCCTCCAAGCCGCAGGTGTTCAGGTAACTATATGTCCATCGACAGTACCAACATTCCGTGTGTAGGGCCATTTCACTACCACTGAGTGGCAAGAAGGGGTTTTATCTAATTGGGTTTAACGAAGCCTTCTTGGTCCTCGCCCGAGAGCTCCTCAAGGGTACGTCCCTTGGTCTCAGGGAGAAGTAAGGTCGAGAAGACACCAGTCAACATGAAGAATGCAAAGATCTCAAGACTAAACAAATAATGAGTGTAAGTCAATGCAGAAGAGGTTTAAATGCGTACATGTGCTGCACGAAGTGGTTGGTTCCACCAATGTTGACGAGACGGGCGAAACCGACTTGGGCAATGATGGCGCCGAGCTTGCCGCTGGCGGCAGAAATACCGTGGGCGGTGGAGCGGTAACGAGTAGGGAAGACTTCACCAGGGATGGTGAAAGTGGTGGAGTTGGGGCCGAAGTTCTGGAAGAAGTTGGCGAAGCAGTAGAGGGTGATGAAGCCCTTCTTGGCGTTGGCGGTGGCAGTAAGCTTGTCATATCCGAAGCCTAGAAATAAAATTCGTTAATTGTTGAGGACATGGCCAAAAATATGACATACCCATGATGACGAAGATGATAGTAAGAAGGATGAAACCCATGAGCTGGATGGGCTTGCGGCCCCACTTGTCGACGAGGAAGAAGGAGAAGTAGTATCCGGGCAAGAGACCACCAGCAGAGAGGACGAGGTTACCAACGCAAATGTTCCACAAGTTGTTGTAGATCAACGTAGTACCCTTGCCAAGAGGTGTGCCGAAACCAATGGCTTGAAGGATGATGGAAGAGTTAAGACTCAAACCGTAGAAGGCGATCTGAAAAATAAGCGTTACAGCGAGGACCAGCGATGAAAAGACAACGACTCACATCGAGGGCGAACCAGGACCAAGAGGTACCGATAAGGACCTTCATGTTCTCCCATTTACCGAAGTGAGCACGGAAGTCAGCCCAGGTAGCCCTAGGTGCGTTGACACGCTGAATAATTGCATCAGGGTCATAGGGGGAGTTGCCAGTGGAAAGGACATTCTTGATGTCAGTAGCAGCCTGTTGCACGTTGCGCTCGATATCCATGGTGAAACGAGGGGTCTCGGGGATAGTAAGACGGAAGTAGAGGGCAATAACACCTGGAACGGCTCCAAGACCGATGAGGATACGCCACATGTAGTCAACATGGACGGGGTTATCGACGCTGGGGTCGTTGAGGATGGAGTGCTTGTAGGCAACGGTAATAATGAGACCGACGAGGGCGCAACCTGGAGAGCAGTGAGTAATAATTCTAGAACGCGTGGATCGTGAAAGACTTACAGAAGTTACCCCAGCCTTGAGCACTGAAGGTACCAACCATCATCCTGCCACGAATGCGAGTCGAAGCGAACTCGGAAGAGATGACGGCAGACAGAGGGTAGTCACCACCAATTCCAATACCCATCTGCATTGACCGTTAATGAAGAATAATAACTGTAAAAGATAAGATCACTCACCAGGAAGCGCCAGACAACGAGGACACCGATGATGCCAACGGCATTGCCTTGACCGGCCAAAGCTTGGGCAAATGTAGCAACAATGATGATCATCAACTCGACACCATCTATGTAAGATTCTCAGGACAGCCAACGAGATGCAGGTGAAAGTGACATACACATCCTCTTACGGCCAAGAACATCAGCCAACCAACCGAAAAGAAGCTGACCAACGAGAGTGCCGACGGGGGTAGCAACCTTGACACCAAGATCTTGGTTCGTGTTCAACTTTTGACCTGACTTGTTGAGGGGTTGACCATGTCCGTAGACATAACCCAACATGGTGGATGCGATGTTAATCGCGAAAATATCGTACCTGAAAAATATTTAAAATAAAGAGTCGTGTGACCAGAAATATAGTACTCACGCGTCGGTGAAGAAACCGACACCAGCCACCAAGCAAACTTTGACGTGGAACCATCTGTGGCGCAGGTTATGAGTTAAGGAAAGTTAGAAAAGGTGATAAGACGTACCCAAAGGGAGCTTCATCGATCTCCTGGAGGGCAGCACGACGACGGCTGTCGATGTTGTACACCGCGTTCTTCTCAACGCCAACGGATCCGTCACGAGACTCCTGTTCCGACATTGTGTATGCACTAACCGAGGAGGTAGGGGAGTAGGAGGAGGACCTCGAAGGAGTGGGAACGCAAGGAAAAAGCGCTTACTGTAATTCAAACCAATGGTGCGCTTTAATACCCTGACATTAGATTGGAGATCTTGGGATTCCATGTGAACTGATTTCCAAGTTCCTAGCACGTTCGTACATAAATAGCCAATCACAGCATGTGCTGCCCGCCTTCCTTTCCTGGAATCCAATATATATCCCCATTTAGGTTCTCGCGCCTTCAGTCGAGAGAGGGCCCCCGAAAACCAAGCCATATGCCTGATCCTGTACAGGCCAAAATCGGCGTTTTTTATCAGTACAATTTTTACCCAAAATCTATCCGGATGGCAGATCAGGCCTCTCCAAATCACAATTTTTATCCGGACGCCTACCTCAGGCATCGCGAAAATCGCCAAAAAAAGCGCCAGGTGCCATTTTTTTCTTCCGCTGCGCGGAATCGTACAGTAGCGTTGTTGTAAACAGATAATAAA
>JABAJV010000211.1:0-20227 GCA_018854895.1 Tricholoma furcatifolium
AATGCTCTTCTCAACTTTTATAGAAGAACGTTTACGCCGTCTTTCGATCGAAACCTGCATCTGTTGGTTTTGCACAACTATCCAGTTTAGTAGGAGGTTCAGGTGCGGTTTTTTTTCAATCCGTTTAATAGACATCTATTCACTCCGAGTCGCAATCTCACCCCTATTTTATTCTTTGTTACTTCCTCCTCACTTGTACCATCTTACACTCGCCATATCAGGCACGCCAAGTGGAGGCGCATCGACATCCTCAAACGGGTCATCGACGGGAAGTTCGAACAGCAGTGAGTCTTCTTGTATAGCTTTCCAGCCCTATTTGCTAAGACGTGCGCAGATGGCAGCGTTATAACTAATGCTTCTCCAAGAACATTGGTCTTATCTTTAGCAGCAGGTGTTCTCGCTGCTTGCCTACTATGATTTATCCACCTAGAATGCCAAGAGGTTTACACACTATACGGACATTCGTGGTGTATCTCACGAACTATTTAATGATGGACACACTAATCATGAACATGCGTGCTCGCCCGCGCCATCTATTCAAGTATGAAGTTGGCGCCCCTTTTCGAGGCCTTCATCTGCCAAATTGAGCCCAGTTCATCGTCAAAGCTTAGTTGGACGGCTGTGTTGTCCCTATATCCTCAAGATGCCTAACTTCCAAGTTACCGAAGATCTCATCTGCGGCTCAGCGCTTACTAGCAACTTGGGTTCTAAGACCTCCATCGTTGTCAATACGAAGATGCTTGCTATTAGTGACTGTTTGATTGAAGGAGTAAGTTGTGATGATAAAAGATGATACACAATGCAGGTAAGGGACACATGAACCAATTCGTGAACGTGAAGGAAGGATCTAAAACATGAGTGCAGCAGGGTATAGAAGTAGACTGTAGAAATACAAATGGACGATCTAAATGCGAATAAGTTACAAGTCCGTGATTGACATACGCACAAACAGCGTTGAGAATAAATACTGCGATAGCTGAGAGTCGTGCAGTGGTAAATGCCGATAGCCTATCATTAGACATCAGTTAGCATCGTCGGTCAGCTCACAAGAAAAGGAGTACGCACCCATCCCCAGGCTTCCCAAGCTAGCACAATACACCGCAAGGGGCTCCACATCCTCTTTCTCACTCGCCCGCACCGCGAACCGAATAAACACAAGCTCCCGCATATCGCCTACACACTCAAACGGTATCCTGAGTTTCTCCTCCCATACGGGATTGAACCCATTTCCCTTGACCACGCCTGTGCGGCATGTGTGAGCCCGAGCGGGACTGGATGGCGCAGGTACCATGCCTGCCCCAATGTTAGAAGGCCAGTCAGGGACGTGCACCGAAACCTCAACGAATGGATCCACTAGTATCTTGTCTACGATCTCCCGTCCAGATGAGTCTTTCGGACGTGGGAGCTGTTGCGCTGAGATGATGGACACGTCGAAATGATGTCTTGTGCGCTTGAGGAGCAGGTCCTTGAGTGGTGCTACTACGGATCCAGGACCGGAAGACGAAGTGGGGGAATGTGGGCGGTGATGGTGCAATGAGGATAGCGGCAATGTGGGTCCTAGGAGGGCATTTGGTTTCAAAACGTATCCAGTTCTCCCATTGCGCTGGAACATTGCGTGGTTGATCATATAACCGAGGTCTAGGGGATAGTTAGCAAAACGAAGAACACCAAACCATCAAGAAGACCACGTACCAAATGTCTGCCAATTAATAGCGACCAACTGAGTGCCAGCGCTCCAATATCGATGCGGTTCATAGTTACTCGAGGTCACTCTCGTTCCTTTGGGATAAATCCTGACCAGATGGGTCCGACAATGCTTGATCAGGTCCTGCATACCACCCATCTTCAGCATGCGATTTGCACTGTTTTCAGAAAGGGAAAACATATGTTCTGGTGCGTAAACCTCCTTCTTGTTGATTCCGCGACACTTAACGCCGACGGTGTATACAAGGAGAGAAAGAAGACGCCCCGACATCTTTTGCTTCTGGGAGGAAGAGGAAGGTGGAATGGGAACAGGAGCGGAGGATGATGTCAAAGCGCCTGCAGGTGGACGAGTGATAGATGGAGGGGAATTTGACAACGCGGACGCTATTGAGGGTAAAGGAGCCAGACTTGAAGGAGAGGGTGAATGTATTAATCCAGGTGATAAGGTGAGCCCACGCGGAGGTATGTAAGACAAGGGAAGCTTGATGGAGGTCGTAGCAGGAAGAGATGCGACCGGACGCGGAGCGGCATTTTGTGGCTGAAAAGTGGATGAATTGGGGCCCGAAGTCGCTTTGGAGGATGAAGTCTTGCCAACGGTTCGAACTCGCTGGAGAACTGTCGATCCCGCCTTGATCAGATCATCCTTGAATTCTACGCCGCATTAGAACCAAAAGATACAGCATGAATATGAATAACACACCCTTAACTGTTAATGCTGCCTCTGAATCTCTATGATGGGATGCGGATGTTTTCCTCTGCTTCTCAAACACTGCGTCTGAATCAGACGTAGAGGACGACGCTGACGCTGACATTTCCGTTAGTCCATATTCGCCTTCACCACGCCCCGAAAATGATTCTTTTTTGCCCGAAAGATCAAGGTTCTTCGTCTGAAACCAAGCGCTCAATACACTCAGTCTCGAAACACATATAGAATTACTGACCTTGAGCAAGATTCGCCCTTTGAGTTCCTCAGGACTCGGCAGTCGATCTGGTCTCCCTTCGCGGACGATGGGCCCCTGGACAAGCTTGTCGCCGAAGACCTCACACATGATATCAGCGATCGCATCTTGGCCTGCCAGCGAGCAATGGATCTCTGCGGAGATGATAATAGGGTAGGGTGACGTGACGAAGCCGTACTTGACAATAGCGTGGCAGACCTCTCGAAGGGAGACTTTGGAGGTCAAGGTCTTTCCGTGGGTTATGTGCGGCTCAGATGGGTTGTCTCCATCGAAAATGTCCACTGTGTAATAAAGTCAGTAGATAAAAGGCATGATAGAAAATGAATGCGCACGCTCAACACTGCGACAGCTGTGCAGCAGCGCACGGATGTACCCCTCAATGGTACTCACACCAACAAGTTGGTGACCAACGAGATACGTGTTATGAGAGGATGACACGTAGTAGTCCGACAACGGACGCGTCATATCGTGACAAACGCGTCCATGTTGGTCTGTGAACGCCGCGTTGTCAGGGGACATTAGAAAAGCAGTGAAAGCCTCCTTGGACATGGCCCTGGTTGGATGAGAGGGGGTCACTGAACCTGACGTTGATGGACTTTGTATGACCCCAGAATGTCGCTCAAACAGGTTCTGGAGCTCAGAAGAGCTAAAACTGGACTTGTGGACAAGATAAGACGAGGCTTATAAGATACAATGTAATGCACACCTCTTGTTTATCGCGCATAAATCTCTCAAAAACTGCGAAATCAAATACACCTCCACCCCGGGCTCGTAACTTGTTGTAAAGGCGGTCGATCTCTGGGCGAGCCTTGAGGAGCTTGACGAAGTGCCGGAAATCCTCAAAATCAAGGTAATTGCGGCGTTGGACGTCGGCTTGCTATAGTGACGAGTTAATCGAAGATTAATGCATGGAGTCCTAAAAACACACCTTAAATAACCTCTGAAGTTCGCTCGGGCTCGAATTAATATTCAACCTTCTACATAGCTTTGCGACCTCATCGAACACAAGCTTTTGGACATGTTCTTCGTCAGCTCCTTTCCAGTAATGCTTCTCCCAAATTGCCTGGCGCATCTCAAGGTTCCCAAGCCCGCTCATGAGTTTCTGCCGTATTGCATACAGCCTGCGCAAAGTCGTGTCCCACATTCTGAAATCGTCACGCGACGCAGCGATGAGATGCAAGGTTTTGTATGCCCCATCGAGGATATACACGATCGTGAGCCACCGGTCTTCGTATTCTGCTGCGAGCTGAAACTGTTCGCGATAATATCTTGCGTCAGGGCCTGAACGAAGCTCCTTTATGTTCTCAATGGGAACTAGGAAGATTAAGTTTGAGGTTGCATTTAATTTAAATGTAAAAAAAGAACACACTGATGCGCTGCCGTTTGCCCTCCCAAATAATTTGACCAATGTCAGGGTCCAGACGAAATACAGAGCGCCGTTGTTTCTTGCTGGAGACTTTTGTCATCGGGATACCCTCTTGTAGTAACTTGGGCACGGCTACATCTCCCTCTTCGTTCATCGGCAGTAATGGGCGAGAAAGAATGGGCGCAGACAGTTGACGTGAGGTGGCTGCGCCAGCAACACTTGTCACTGGACCAACGCTCTCGGTCGTCGTCGCTGTCAACAATGGTGACGGAAGCTGAAGATCCGATGAATGCAACGCTGGTGTCGGAGTTGGCATCGGAGTCGTCGTCGTCGATAACGATTTCGCTCGCGACCGCGTCCTCAAGTCATCACGGTTTACCACTCCTCCTTCTCTCTCTTTCGGACGCCCTAATTCTTTGAATTTGCGTTTGATCGATGTGCTGAGCTTGAGGGTACGTGCCACACCCACTAACGTAGTGTCTGTGGATGGTGAATCACTCCCAGATAGCATCTCTTGCATGGCTTGTAAATTTCCTGCGCGCTGGAGTACACGCTTCGGGGTCGAGGTGTCCACCGACATTACGCGAAGACTGATGTTTTGCCGCCAGTCTGTAGAGCAGAAGTAATCGAGAAACGTTCGCCAGTGCAGTCTGGGGTCGTGTATAGTGCCCGCAGGCCTTTATATTGCACTGCACACGCTTTGTTATCCAGGATTTGCTCCATCAAGGTGCTGGGACCGAATAATTACTTTGGCCTATGGCGAGTCACGACATGACTCGCTTCCCATCACTCAGATGACTTTGTGGGCGCTATGTGGGCGCTGCGCAAACGTGTCCAACTTTGTACTCACTGGCCCGTATGTAAGTAGCACAAAGGTGGCCTAACAGCTTTTCTTCTGCAGTTAAGATCAAGTTGTTCTGTGTCCTGGGCTAAGGCAACCATTGGCCAGCTTTGCCCATCACAAGGACGATCTTGCCTGCCGTCCTTGAAGGATTTCCAAACGACCATATCTGGATTTACAGCCGATCAAGATTCAGACAGTAGGTCATATAGTCAACTCTGCGCCGCTACCCAAGATACAAATCGACGGTCCTCGACAATCCGACGACAATGTGACTGACGCAAGCTGCGTATATGATCACAGCAACACTTGGTGTGATGACATACTACCCACTGGCTGGATTATCTCGGCGTTATACAATGGCCATGGACAAAGGTTGAAAGTAATTATCCGCGGCTTATTCCACGCATTTCATTTCTCAGTTGTGGAGACAAAATTCGCGTCAGCGGCGTACTGTACGCGTTTCTCAAATCTAATATAACAAAGTTATCAACCTTCCAACTTTTTTGTCCAGTTGTGAATGCTTCCCTGCCCCGGCTTCACTTGCGATCACTGGGCGGTCCTGTGGGCCAGCGGTGTTATCTCGACCTACAGTACGAGCGAAGATGGTCGTCCTCGTCAACGTCCGTCCATCTGACACCGTTCTGGGCCACCCCGGGAGGCACCGTAGGCCCAGTGATAGCACAAACGTAAATGGAGTCATTCCCAATTATCTGGCGCCGTTTCGGGCCACCCCTGGGTGGGGTCACAATTCAATGTTCAGGTGCCGGCTGACATGTGGGAGATATGCGTGACAATAGGTTGTTGTTGTCCACAACTTTTCCTCAGTCATAACTAAGACATTCTACGGTCATTGTGTATAGCGACAGGCGCAGTTGGACGTGTCTTCACTGAATGAGCTGGTCGGTGCGCCACAAATCCTTGTCCGCGGAGGGGCACACTTAGCAACGGACTCTCATCTGATTTGTTTGATAGGAACCCATAAGATTTGGTTAACATCTTCAGCGCTTTGCTCACCTGGGGGCTATAGTTGGGCGTCTCCCATCGTCGATTCTCATGACCTAAAAACGAGGTTGACCGTGGTGATGCTGTGCAGTTGAATTGACATATGGGCACATGGTGTAGTTGGTTATCACGCCCGCTTAGCAAATGCTAGCCTGCGGGCGGTCCCCGGTTCAATTCCGGGTGTGTCCATCAGAAGTCAAAGATTTTTTTCTATGTTGCACGCACGAAATGCCTTGAAGTAAAAGCACGACCTGATTTTGCACTTGATGGCTTCAGATGCTCAGAGCGAAGGACATGGACGGGCGAGGATATTGTAGTATTGTTAATCAAGCGATGGACAGGGTGGTAATGTGCGCAGGACGATATAATGACTAAAGGAATATGTGTACGGATACCTAAGGCAAACAGTAAAACAACAATGAAACCAGACAACAAGGACAACGATATCGCATCGAACATCTCACTCGAACTCCAATTTCTCTGGAGCATCGAATCCCTCGACGACAGCGTTCCACTTCCATCGACCTTCGAGGAAGCCTTGTGCAGTGTCATCCAGCATAATCGTATTTCGCTTCTGGACGTATACCTATAGTTGTATTGCGTCAGCGGATATGGTTGGAAAGAAATATATATACAAGCACGCACCGTCTTGTCAGTGACCTTCTGCCGCAAATCAGGGATAGTCTCCGCCTCAATAGGCGATTCAATATACTCCGAAAGCTCCTCGACCGCTCTCTCCAAATCTCTAACAACCAGAAGGTGACCCTTCGATCAATAACCAGGAAAAAGTTGAAACAACAACTAGAACACACCGTTGATTATCCTCAAAAATATCCTTCTGGTTGGTCTTGCCAAGATAATAAGCCATCGCATATGTCCACTTCAAGGTCATACGGCACTTTTCGACCTCCTCGACCGCCTTCTTCATAAACTGCACCTCGATCCACGTCAAGGATGACGTGAGCTGCATGTCCTCCATCTTTTTCTCGGTCTTGGCGTATAGCTCAAGGGAAAGCTTGGCGGATTGTTCGTGATTTGCCCAGCGGTTGTAGTACTGCGCGTATATGATTGATGAGTACGATGTGTACTGAGGTGATGAAGGGACGTACGTGGAGGTATCGTTCGAGAGAAGCACGAGACCGGCTTTGTGCGTCTCGCGCGTCTTGTCCGGCTTTATCGTCAAACCGGTTGCAGGAGTACCACTGTGTACCATGATCCTGCCATGGGCCCATGCAGACCCAACAAAATTCGTGCTTGCACTTTTTGCACGTCATATGGCTACCCAAACCCAATCAACAAAACCGCTAATAAAAAAATAAACAAGATAAAACGTGACGCCACGTACTTGCAGCCCCCATTCTTCTCGATCGTGCTCTGGCACTTCGGACACTCCTTCGTATTACTCTTGATCCAATTCGCCGTCTCACTGTCGTCGCGGCATTTCTTCAGCCACATCTTCGCGACTGCACACACCACGGGCCGATGATCACTCTCCACCGGACACCCAAAGCAGAACATATGTTCCTTCCCCGCCAACGCACCCGTTTCACCCGGGCTCTTCTCCACCTGTTCGCCAATCCCCCGAGCGCCACACGAGACGATCGGGACCACACTCGTCAGGCTCGACTTGCTCGCGGCGCTTCTGCAGGAAACGGTGTTGGTGCATGATGGGTAGGGACAGTACTTGAGTTCCGGGCAAGACGCGACAAAGTGGCGCACGAGCAGCTCTTGGAAGCGCGCCCAGGTACCTGCATTCTCATCGACAGATTCCGATGTGGGGTCGGTGAGTATATCCTTGACGAAGGGATCAGATGCCACGAGGGCACAGCCCTCGGCCATGCACCGAATGCGATGCTCTCCCTCATCATTGACTTTCGAGGCGAAGTAGGCCGACCAGCATCCGGAGCAGAAAGCGTGCTCGCAGGAAAGGGAGAGGGGTTTGAGGGAAGGCGAGTCGTCGAAGCAGATGGGGCAGACGAAGCGGGATGTGGGTGAGGTCTTGCTGGAGGTTGCCTTTGGTGGCGCGGGGGTGGATTTAGAGGAGCCGATGCCGAGCAATTTGGATGAGGATCGTGAAGGGCGTTTGCTGGGTGCTGTGCGCGCTGGGGCTGGCGGCGACGGAGGCTCTTCGACACTGATTCCAGCAGCGACGAGGATCTTGGAAGGATTGTCCATGTATTGCTCGATAAGTCGCTCTTTGTTCCAAGACATGTGCCGCAGAAGCAAGGCGGCTGTGTCGCCCTGTTGGTCACATTTCCATTCACATCGGTTTATCACACATCACAGGTGGACAATAGACTTACATCTACACCAAAGATGCCCCGAATGTGCTCGACGTCGTCCTTCATCCGCTTCTCTACCGCCGCTTGACTCAGGGATTCATAATCAATATCATAGGCCTTGGTCTTGTTCTTCGGAGCAATCCTGAAGTCTTCCTCGTATGTATCCATGTCAAGATCATCTTCAACGTCTGCAAACACGTCGTCAACACGTTGTTCCAGACCTGCACAAAGACATCGCACGACCCACCATCCTGTGTACCGTCCACCATGTCTTCGTCATCGTCGTCGTAGTAGTAACCCTCGTCGTCCGATATCTCGTAGTCTGAAGGCATGTCGTTTAGGTAGCAGGTAGTATGCGCGTGGGGTAGATCGATGCTGAGAGTTAGTGTGGAAGCGCAAGCTGACTGGATTCCTCTTTAGATAAAGCCGATGTCACGTGAATCAGCTAAATGCGGTGAATGCGCCGTACATCATCATGGCGACGCCGATGACAACCTTTGACTCGACAAGACAAGCCAAGTATAAAAGAACGGACGCACAACACGCTATTCGGAACATTGTGGATAACAACGCTTGCTTTTAAATGCACAACCTCACCGCCGTGGCGTCCTATTGTAGACCCGGCTTCGAGGTACTGTTTCAAGTGTGAAGAGAAACAATTCTTTCATGTACAAAGGTGGGAATGGTATCCATCTATCTTTCACAACAACCTACTGTCTTGCGCAAGCGGGCCTATTCTGTTGCCTCGTCATGGTACGACCTTCGCAGATACTGTGAGTCTCTTCTCATTTCGAGCTCATTCCAATTCATTACTAATTAGACATGTCCTAACTGTGCATGCATGCATTAGCAAATGAAATGGTGCATTGCATAGAGTTCCATCGTGGGTAACAGTAACTTCACGACTCGGACTCAGTAGATCGACGACCTATTTTCAACCGCTGCGATTCCTCCCTCGCTCACGCCATTAAACCATGGTTGCTTGAAAAGAGACCTTCAAAAATAACTTGGAGGCTCAAGATTGGACACACCCGGAATTGAACCGGGGACCACCCGCATCGTCAAACACTGCAGAAGATTGTAGGCATGCAAAGCGGGCGTGATAACCAGCTACACCATATGCCCACAAAGCCATGGAATGAGGAGAAGAAGCAGTACTAAGAAAGAAGGGCTTAGGGCACAACGCGAAATTTATACCGCCAACCTTGACGGACCATATCGAAGTTGAACAGGAGCTGCGGTAAACTTGGTGGTATCAGAAGAGTATCTCTATAAAGAAAAGGTATGTCAAGTTGAGTATATGATGCTGCGTGTATGTAGAGTCTTGCGATGAAATGTAGACGCAGCGACCAATAAATGGTAAAAGAAAGAACGTTTGAGTCGATGCCAGTCCATGTGTACCCGAGGGGCTACCCAAATTCTCAGAGAGGATATAATCTTGCCAGACGAAGTTCCAACTTGACTGCAAAGCGGGTGGGACTCGGATAACCCGCTCCACGTTATGCCCATAAAGGGCATGCAAAGAAGAAGCAAGGAAGGGTGGAAGACGTACCATGAAAGTCCCAGCTAGGCATGTCGGGACTTGGCTACGCCCTTAGATCAATTGGACACGGGCCTGCAGCGAGGATATACTTATGGAAAGCAGTGATGCATCAGTGCATTAGTTAATCCAACTATGTAGATTACTTGGGCAATTTCCTCAAACCCTTATAGGTTGTTAATTTCGCCAAAGTGAAGCATGTACACGGCGGGAAGGGGAATCTAGTATCGCAACCAGTGAGGGCTTGAGTTCGGAGCCTGGCTCAGGGAGCCGACTTTGTAACAAAAAGAGACCCAGAGCGCAAGAGGGGCAAAAGTGATAAACCTAGCATTTATCCAAGGATATGGACACACCCGGAATTGAACCGGGGACCGCCCGCAAGCTAGCGAGTGCTAAGCGGGCGTGATAACCAACTACACCATGTGCCCATGGAAGGAAATCTCTATGCGTTTCCCAGAACGCTAATCATCTTGACTCTTCAGTTACGCCTGTCCATCAGTATTTCATTTCCTATGCGTTCATGCCGACAACCAATTGAAGGGATTCGGCGGATAAAGCAGCTACAATCGCATTTTTGGCACTGGCGCCGCTGGCACGGGGGCACCAGGTCCATAATCCAGATCGGGACGATTATGATGGATGATGGATGATGTGACAAGACATTGATCTCAATGATGTCGCACTCCCGCGCCGCCGCCGTTGTAATTTTGTTTCCACCATGTCATTGCCATCTTCAGTTGTCACGCCCCTTCCCTTCCTCCTGCCACCATCTCGTCCCCATCTCGTCTCGTCTCGCGGGCGTCGTGTACCTGCCGCTGAAGCCCCGGTTTGTTTCCGATGCGAGTGCGCGCGTGCCCCTCTTTCAATTAGGAGTCGGCGGTGATCTTGATTTGTTGGCTCTTTGAGGGGAGAGAAAAAGAAACGGCGAGGACGAAGACAAAGACAAAGAGACCAGGTGGGAGCCTAGTAGGCGACGGTATGCCCGATATTTTTGGTATGCATTTCAGCGTTAATCTGAACCGCATACTTTGATTGATCTAATGGGGTTTCAGGCTCAAGGACACAGCACCCCGCGCGCAGATGGCTACAGCTCTCTAGCTAAACCGGTCTAGCCGAGTCATGCGTCGTATTTTATCGTGTATATGTATCGACGGTGCTGTATTCTTCGTTTCTGCCCCCACCACCTCTGTGTGGCCTTGTTGTATGCGCTCGCCTCACATATGGGCGTGGATCCAGCATGTTCAGTTGCGTCATGTCGATGCCCTTGCCATGTCTAGCCTGTCGTCGCATTGTTTCCTTGCTGTTCTGTTTTCTGTCGTGAAGTCGATGGGCTCTTGGGTCGTGTACATCCAGGCATCAATGCCGCCCGGGAGGCTAACATGTATCAGCTGGGCTGTTCCTTTGTTGCTCTTATCACGGGTCGAGTTGAATGCCGCCAAGGAATTGACTAATCTCACAACGGCGCTTGCGCACGAACGGCATCGTGTGTTATACCTTTTGTGATTAATCTGTTCTCGCCTCACCTATCCTTGGATATGTTGTATCTCACTCTACGAGGCTAGCGTGCATGCGGTCTAGGAACGGGATGCACGCATGTGCCTTGTTCTTGGGCTAAACACCGGTTAAAGCCTGCCAGACTCACTGCGTCTCAGATAGATAAATCGGGTTAGTCTGCGGTGGAATGCTCTAGGCGTTTTGTTATGGCTTTACTCTGGAATCTGCACCGATCACTGTATTTTGGGGAGCTTCGTGTCCTTAAGACTAGGTCAAGGCTTCACTTCTGCTCGCGTGTGGCCATTGCGGCACCGGCGCGGGCGCAGTACGATCTTCAGAGTTGATGATGATGATACGGTTCTGTGTGTTTCGCACGATTAGCCTGGAGGTGGCTTCGACGCGATTCGGATATTCTCTCTGAGGTACCGGGAATGTTTGCTTTGTTCTACTAGATGTTCGAGGGCTGCACTCAAGGCGTTGTTTGTCTTGGCTCAATGCGACTCGATTCTATGGGATACATTGGTCGAGACATGACGTGAATGCATGACATCTGGGCTTGAACGCTTTGCTTTATCTCTTTGCTTCTAGATGAGGACATCTTGCCGATATTTAAATGATCGACGACTACGCGACCGTGCACATGACCGAGACGCGTTGACGCGTCTGATGGATCGGAGTGAGTTGATTTAAGCTCCGCCTTAAACGCGTTGACTGCGAATACACGTGATGCTTGTCTTATCACCAGAACAGCCATGTCAAATACTCTTGCGCCCCTCGCAATTCCCGCGTCGCGCAAGAGAACTCTTAGCTCAACTTCAAATATGTCCCTTCCTCCCCTCTCTACTTGGTCTGACTCCCGTCGCCCCTTCTCCTCTATGTCCTCATCCCCACCCCGCTCGTCTTCCCCTCCAATGACACCACATTCCTATGGCGCCCATGCGTATGCCTGTATACGTTCTAGCCCTGCTTTTGGTGTTGAAATTGAGAGGAGAGAAGAGGACGAGTATATCGACGTTGTTGGCAATGGCTGGCGAGGCTCCCGAGACGGAAAGTCCAACGCACAGGCCTCTTCGCCTGGTTACAAGTCTTTATTCGTAGACGCACCCCACATAATGCCATCGACGCGACCCGACGCGTCGAGAATCCCTGCGCAACAGCACCAGAGACTGTCCCCGCAAAGGACCCTTTTCGCTGCAGAACACACCCGACAGCACAACTCTTCGATTTTCACGGAAAGCGAGGATGAACTCTCGATGGATGATGATGACAGCTTCTTTACCTCGACTGACGTTCGTACTACCTTCTTCCGTGTTTCAGCCGAACGCGGACAGTGGAGGTTCGACCCACCTCCGCTTCGCGTGACCGCGTACCGACAGTCAGCTCCCGCACGCACCGTTTCGCCCCTTCTACTCGCCACCAGAACTATTTCAGATCCGTTATCGTCATCTGGCCCATCGCTGCCAAGTCAAATTCTGCCGGAGGAGAGAGGAGAATCCTTACTCGATGCTACCGAGGTTCCTTCGTCCCTGCTGGGACTTCGCGCAGACTCTTCGGATCTCCCGTCGCTCACTAGCGATACTTCGGAATACGACTCTGGCGTTGGCCTTCCTTTGGATGAAGATGCACCTCTACATTCTCATACCCACGCCCACGCCCATGCTCATTCATCGCTCCCGCCCTCGTCGCCCCCACCATCTTCTCTCCCTGCATCTCCACTGATGCGCTCGATCTCGCCGCTATCGTTTGCCCCTTCCTCGCCCGTCTTACCCCCATCATCGCCATTGTCATTCATGGATTCCCTCCCAGTGGAGCCCGAAGAAGATCTGCAGCTGGAGGTGGGGATGGATAACGAGGCCACGCTTCCCGCCGTACATCCCTCCGAATCTCCTTCTACTGACGTCGCACCAGAGGTAAATACCTTGTTCTCTAACTCTACTTACTTCAGCCTGACTTACGTTCACCTCTCTCTTCCTTTACCCTAGCACGAGCACGAGGCGGATCTTGTGGACACCCATTCTGATAATCACTGTGTCCATGCGGTGTGTGTCAGTGGGCAGAATTCGAACATGGAACAGGATGCGGAGCGAGATCCGGGAAGAATGGAGCCTGGGATTGACGTTTCGGCTATGGGTGCGGCTATGGGTTCTCCTACAGCTTTGTCAGCCCCGCTATCCGAGCCTGAACCTGAGCTGAAGCCCCGCTTATCCGTCGATTCTACAGCGGAGCCTTCCTCCAGCGGATCCCCTGCTGGTGCTGATGCCGTTCCCGATACCGGTGCTCCTCTACAACCGCAAGTCCTTTGCGAGGTGACTGTGCCGAGCCCGTGTGAGGATAACGGCGATACCGCGGGGACTTCGCGTATGGAGAATGTGGAGACTGAGTGGACCATTCATGTTGAGTCTCAGGCTCATGCTCGGGAAAAGGCACCGTCAAAACTCCAGGAGAGGGAGTTGGAGGCTCTGAGGACGAAGGATGAGAATGGGGCTGTGGAGGAGGTTAGGAAGAGGAAGAAGGATGGGGTGTCTTCGACTGGGAATGGGAATGCGCCGGCGAGAAAGAAGGCAAAGGTGCATCATGTGCAGGCAGCGGAGGGTATGGAGGCGTCTGGGTCGAAAGACGTCGAGAGGAAAAAGACGGCGAAGGTGAAGACGAAGGCGAAGAGAAGGTTGGAGGATGAGCAAGGGGAGGAGGATGAGAACCACCATAACCCTAAATCCGTGCTGCCGAAGCCCAAGAAACAGAGGAAGAACACCAATGTCGAGCGTGAGCGTGAGAGTTCTGCGGAGACATCATCCTCTTCGTCGTCATCGTCATCATCACAGAAAAAGTCCTCGTCCTCATCCGCATCGACATCCACCTCGAAACCAAAACACAAGCCAGCTGCACCCCCGCCCCAACGGATCGCTAAAGACCCCTCCACGCAGGCGCTCGACGACGAGATTCGCGGCATGCTAATCGAGAGCCTCGCGCTCTCGCGCGCCTCGTGTCTCCCCGCCTCCGCGCTGTACAAAAGCGCACTCGAGACGCGCCCCGCGATGGGGGCGGAGCGGAGCGAGAAGGAGTGGATGGGGATCATTGAACGGGTGCTGGAGGAGGGCGAGGCGAGTACAGGGGGGTGTGGGGTGTTTGGGAAGGTGGAGAGTAGCTTCAAGGTATGTTACCAATTTTCTCTATCTCTTTTTGTCCCGTCCGTTGAATATGTTTTCGCATTGCAGGACGAAGCGGGCCGCCCGTTGGAGGCGCAGTGGTTCTACGTGCCGGAGAAGGATGAGGACCAGGAGAGGGCGGCGCTGGTGAGGAGTATGATGCCGCGCCCTGCGAAGCGGAGTGAGACGAAGAAGTATAAGCAGTATTATTATCGCCCGTTAGCGAAGATCTCGAGATGGGATCCTGAGGATGAACTCTGATTGTGGGTAGAGGCGCGGCTTTGCCCTTCTCTCGTTTGTTCTCTTGTTTGGTGTTAACTTCGACTTTCATCCTCCTTCTGCTCGCTTCACGCTTTGCTACATATCCGCCTCTACTCGACGACACCCTTCTCAACATCTTTTTGCCAAAAATTCTTCCGTGCATACCTTTTATTGCTATTTATATTTTAATGACTCTTTCCGCCTGTAGGACCGCGATTCAGACTACCGCCGGACTAGTACTATAGTATATCCCATTGTACAAAGGAAAGAAAGCTTTGCAACTCTGAACTTACCGCGCGCTTCGAGACTCGAAACTATCGTGTACCGACTCAGTACTCAACCTTTTTTGGCTGCTTGTCGTTACAGTGTGTATGTGCTATGTGCGCTGGCGGCACCATCAACACTACGCTCACGAGATTTACGTTCACAAAAATCATGATAGATGGATGTGTCGTTGTTTTGTAATTTCTATGGTCCAATATGGGTGTCTTCTCCTGCAGCCAGGTTGCCAGGGACGTTCCATAACTTACTGCTTGAAACTCTGTCTGCTGGGCGGTCTTCCTTTCTTAATTAAGGATACTGGATATCGCGGAAACGGGCTGCATTGCAGAGAACGACTACCTTGCACACCTTGATTTCAACTTTTCCTCTCCGAATGGAAAGCAGTCTTTTTCCTGGATGCTTCAATGACATCGCTGGCTGCAGGACCGTCCTATCTGACATCTCATACGGCGTTCACGTATACAATGTACGAACCCTTCATTGAAGTAACTTTTTGTTTGCTCAAATGACCCTCAATAGCCATGCAAGACGAATCCTGATGGGAATACAGCAGACGACCACACTCACCTGCCGTTGCTAGTCCAAAATATGCCCATTCGAACCAATTTCTGCCTAGTCATCGCTCCTCATCAACATCCATCTTCAACGTCCTCCTCAACTCTTCCCCAACCTCATACACCTTCTCCCTTGGGACTAAGCCCCTCTCCACCAACTCCTCCACCGTCCACTCCACTCCCTTCCCTTCTTTACCTTTACTCTCCACAGCATCCCTCAATCCCCGCGCCATATCCGTAACATCCTCGATCCCAGCAATCCACTCCTCCACCCACTTCCTACTTAGGGCTCCCGATATACCGATCTGTATACTCCGGTAAGGTAGCACCCCCAACGAAGGCGAGCGTTCTGGGTCCCACTGCACACGCACGGGGCGGGCTTTTTCTTCGTCCGTGAGGTGTCCGTGGCTAGTGACGCTAGCTTGCGACAGGAGTTCCTTGAAGTGCTCGTGTTTCATTTTAATTGCGAGGATCCGCGACTGATTGGGGTCTTTGAACGAGTATCCTGCGCGGTACCTGTAGTGTTGATTCATTCAGTAAATCCGAGTCATGACTCGAAATCGCCGCCAACGAATAGTATGTATGGAACGTTCACGCACATCATCCAGCACCAACTGGGCTTCACCCATGTCATACGAGTGAACTTGAACGCAGGCGATGCAGCTAGGTTCTGCGTCTCCACTGCGGGGATAGCAATTTCAGAGGAATAGGCTTGATATACGGTGACAGTGTCCGAGTCGTAGAGGGCGCGAATTTGTCTTTGTGGAATTAGCGCAGCATCAGCACTAGTCATGATAGCAATGGCGGAGGGAGATGCTTATCGACCTCAACTTCGTGAATTAAAGGGATTAACATATGTAGGCGCTAGTCTCCTGATCACGAGTCAAGGGGAAAGATTTGATTTTGATATCTTAGTCTTTCAAGCCCAGCTATCCAGGCCGTCATATCATAATATACCAACTTCCATGAACTTTCAGGCAACGTACACCTTATTCTCCTTATGCCACTCCTCGATCGAGAAAGGCCCGTAATCATCGTATACCTCCTTCTTGCCTTCTGGAAGACGGACATAACCTGGCTTCGAATTTAGTTTAGCACAAACCTGGAATTGTGTCAGGGGCTCGACTAGAGGGAGAAAAGGAAGGCGCGACTTGCCATAGTTTCAGGAGGTTCGAGCTCTGGGGAATCAATCGCAGAAGCAAAGGGGTGGATGAGCTCCGGCCTGTGAATGAGCCTCGAGTATCAGCAAGGCTGGATGAGGCCGTTGATTATGAACTCGAAGGCTTACCACGTCTTATCATAAAGCCACAACATAGTCGAACATTCTCCGCAAAAGTTCCTTTCAGAGGTCGCAATGCACTGTTCGGGCGTGTCTCGATTCATCACGGCCTTGTAAACTCTAACAATAATAGCAAGGTGAGCCTTCCATTAACGGGTAGTAATTAATACTTCAAGAGCGGCTCATATCACTCACTTGATATGTTCCTTCCCCTCAACGATATTGAGGGTGTTACTATGACCTCCGAGATTGATGGATCCGCCTGCGCCTCCGACCTTTCTGCAGATAGAGCACAGACAGAGCTACGATATGCATGAACATGGAACGTGAAGCTTCCCATATAAAGTCACACACCTGATAAGGCACAGGCGTGCTGGATTCGACGGTGAACTTCACTGCGCCGCAGTGGCAGCTTCCGGAGAGTTTAACTGGCATTGTGGGGTGGAAGGGAGAGTGTCGAATGAAGATATGGGGGTCTGAAATTGATCATGTTTTCGTCATGAGGGTTGCTACCATGTGACATCTATACGGAGTATCCTCGATACGTTAAGCCTTGAAGTTCTGGCTGAGCATGCGTTGAAATTAATTCTTGTAGCGTCTCGCGTGAGCCAAGATGAAACGTCCTATGAAGGGGACGTGAATGGCCTCGCGAGCGAAATATACGAGTATTTGGGGTCTCAGTCCCGCATATCAATGGCAGTTTCGGCGATCACAGAAATTTCACAACAAGAACATACGGTCCGCTGCGGTCCGCGACGACACTTTTGTCAAAAGAACATGCAGATCAAGAGCGTAGGCTGGAAATAATCGAGGTTCCTTTCCTTCGTGTGCAATCGTTGTTGCAAAAATCATGTCAGCTCCACCCACTTCATCATTCATTAGAGGGCGTGTCGCGATCGTAGGGGCAGGGAGCCGCGCAGAGATGTTCATACGCGAGCTCGTCGAACGCCCTTCCTGCAGTGTCGTGGGCATCTGTGAGCCCAACTCTATCCGTGCACAGTACTACAATGACCTGTTGAAGTCTCTTGGAGCACCGATGGTCCCTGTTTATAAGCCTGCGGATTTCGAGAAGATGTTGAAAGAGGAAAGGGTAGGGGTGCTAGTTGTCACTTGTATCGATGCGCAACACGATCTCTACATCGTACCCGCGCTAGAGGCTGGCGGTCAGTCGTTATGGTTCCGACCGAGATGAAATCATGTGGGCTTACATGTTGCCTGACAGTGAAAGTAGTGACTGAGAAACCAATGGCAACGGATATCGACAAGTGCAGGCGCATCCTTGAAACGGTGCAGAGGACCGGACAGCACCTTACAGTGACTTTCAACTACAGGTAGGCACGCGAGTTGAGGATCCTTCCTATAATGCTGACGGACCATAGATACAATCCCGTCCATGAGCTCGTGAAGCGGACGATATCCGAAGGAAAGATAGGCCGCGGTACGTAGGCCCTTTCACACCTCCGTTCATTCGTTGCTCACTTCTCTAACACGAAGTGATCTCTGTGCACTTTGAATGGCTCCTCGATACTGTCCACGGCGCTGATTACTTCCGGCGTTGGCACAGACAAAAGAGCAACTCTGGTGGCCTGATGGTACACAAATCCGGGCACCACTTCGACCTCGTTAACTGGTGGATTGATGCTACCCCCGAAACAGTCGCTGGATTTGGAAAGCTCGCTTTCTATGGCGATGAAGCAGGGAAGGAACATGGATGGGCGCGAGACTATGAGCGTGCGAGGGGAAGTGACGCGGCGAAGGATGACCCGTTTGCAATCCATCTTGAGGCGGACCCCATGTTAAAGAAGATCTATGCGGATGCAGAAGGGGAGGATGGGTACCATCGCGACCAAAATGTACGTCTCTCGAATAAGATAGTCGAGCACGTCCTTATATTTGCTTACAGGTCTTTGCACCTGGGATCGGTATTGAGGACGACATGAGTGTTATGGTACGCTACAATACAGGTGCAACCTTGACATACCATTTGGTGAGAAAAGTTTAAGTCGTGCGTCGTGGTGCTGTAGCAGTCAGGCTTACCACCGTCGATAGACCACGTACTCTCCATGGGAGGGGTACCGTGTCATGTTTAATGGTTCACATGGCCGACTAGAGCTCGAGGTTGTCGAATCACAATATCGTATTCCAGCTTCAGGCGAAGACCTTGCACATGGTAAACAGCCTCCCCCCAACCCAGGTGAGACCACAATCACTTTACAGCGTCTCTGGGGAAAGCCTGAGAAGCTGCATGTGGCTCACGCTGACCACGACGGGGGCGACAAACGCATGATGAGCAAATTGTTTGGACCTGTACCAGGCGAAGCGCAAGAGGCTGGGGATGCATCAAAGCAGGGAACCAACGAAAGGGATGGTGCGCTTGCACTAGCTGTCGGGCTGATGGCAAACGAGAGCTTTAAAACCCGACAATTCGTGCACATAGATAGCTTGAAACTACCTACCCTGTGATGTGTTAATGTTGGATTCAAACAGAGAGAGCTGGATGTATATTATCTCACCTAACCAAGCTTAAGGAGGGAGTATTTTCCAAGGATACCTTGGTGACAGGTACAATGGATGACGAGAAATGTGGATACTTATTAACAACTCAAAATCTTCATTGTAATAGAGCTTGGAGCATGATACACACCGAATAATTTACAACGCAAAAATGAAATCTTCATTCTGTGCATCTGTGAGATCCAAAAATGCCTGGTCGTTCACAGCAGCTTCTCCATTGTCTACATCCTTTTCCAGCGATACATCGACAACGTTGGCCGCCTTGCCAAGTGCTGCACGCCTATTTGCATGTTGACGATTTTGGAAGGCTAAGTATGCTGCCGTTATTCTGAGAGCAACAAAATAGTAAATAAATTGCCAATGAGACAAAACATTGCTTACAGTGTGAGGATGGCAAGGATAATCCAGCAAATCAAACTAGTCAACAGGATGGAGACTCAGCCATTGTTCGGAGATGGGGTTCGGGATGCAATGTGTACGCACTCTGCTATCAAACCACGGTGATAATATGGCTTCTGGTCGGTGGTGTACAACAGAGGTCCGACGATCTGTACTCATGTAAGCAACGAGCTTGGCAGAATATGTTGTATGAGCCTTTACATTACCCGCACACTGCGCAACAAAAATAATACCAGTTGTACACGTCTTCTTGGTGTGCCCTGCAGTATTTTGCGCGCTCCAAGCATAGAGCATAGGCTCTGCGGGCTAATTAGTGTCTATACTTCCCGTTCGATAAAGTTTAGTTTGTGCGTACGTATTGCGGTAAAAAAAGACAGCTTTTTGAAAGAGAGTCAGGCAAGGTACTCAAAGTTGCAAACTGGCGAAAAACAACGTACCACGTAGTAACATCCGAGCAGGGTGTTCCGTAAATCAGGTGTACGGCCAAGCACCAACAGTGCAGAAGCACCCCCGATGGGAGGTAACGTCAGTGCGAAAATAACTGGCCACTTCAGCTTAATCCTAGTTGATATGTATCCGGAGATGAGCGTGACGACGACCT
>JABAJV010000212.1:0-20197 GCA_018854895.1 Tricholoma furcatifolium
TTCTTACACAGCCGAAACTTTCAATTCTTTTATTGATGGACTGCTAACCATCGCCATCGATCAGTCTGTCACTTCTATATATATATTCGACATATCTATCAAATTTTTGACATTCCTATCACGAGTTCCTGGAGTGCAAAAAACGAAATCGGGTCTATCGATTTGCAAGCAGCTGTACTGCGTCATGCGCCCCGCTACCCCGATTAGATGCTTTCGGTACAGGGACTATCTTGTACCGATTGTAGGTCAAAATTTTACATACTATTGGTAAGCGGATCCTTGACATGACAGCTCTGTATACTAGATTTGACAAAACAACACCCTGGAGGGACATAGAAAGGTCGGAGTCGGGGACTGCCAGTAAGTGTCTTTCCAGCTTTCTATTCACGACGTCATCATGTTTATCATCTTCAACCGGATGAAGCAGATACACTGCTGTTTAGCGCGCGTTCAATGTTCAGCACTAGTGCAAGTACTGCTGACCGACTAACGGGTGCATATCAAGAAGTGCCTCAAAGCATGAAGCGAGAGAAACATCTCTAGGTGCATTCTCACAATGGGGAGAAACAGGCATGTTCTCTCGATGACCTGCAAGCGGCACGCCCGCTTGTAAGACTGTTTCTCCATCTGTTAATTTAATTTTCATGTTTGACACTCGGAGCTACGATGAGCCTCCGGCGAGTCTCGTTATGTGAACGATAACAACACAGCATTCCTTTACCTTTCACTGGCGGTGTGTGGCGGCCGCCACATGTGCGAGTATCCGTCATTATGTCTTGTCCCTCTCTGTGATATACATCAATTCCTATTATCCGAATGCGACTTCGACAAGTGCCTTCTTATTTAAGGGCGTTTATCATTCTCAAGGTTTTCTCCCCACGTATAACGTCTAGTGCGAACTCATGACGCGGAAGCTTTGGTTTATTTTTGGTCTCTGTCTTCTCTGGTACCCAGCCTTGGGGATCCTCATTACCGACGATCCCACCGACGTGTTCAACAAGACATTTTCTTATGTCGTGGTGGGCGGAGGAACTGCAGGCATGAAGGACTCATTCTTCTGGCTTCAACGTTTCTGATCATTGAATAGGTTTGACCATTGCGAGCCGTCTCGCTGAGGATGCGTCAACCACGATCCTCGTCATCGAAGCCGGACCAAACGCTCAGAACGATAGTCTGATCAACGATCCCGGCCAATCATATCCAGTAACAGCGGTCTACAACTGGGGATATAATACGACTACTCAAGTCGGCGGAAATATTCTCAACATAACCCAGTGTGTCTCATTTAATTCATGCTAATTTCGGTATTGAATGTATCTAGAGGGAAAGTCCTGGGTGGTAGTTCATCCATTAACGGGATGTGCTGGACGAGAGGAACAATCGATCAATACAATAGCCTCGAAACTCTGGGCAACCCAGGATGGAACTTTAATACGCTCATGTCGTAAGTGCTTCTATTGCATACTGGTGTGACGTGTAGTTGCCTGACAATGCTTCACGACATACTCAAGGTACATGAAGAAGGCTGAGCGATATCACCTGCCAAACGATGAGCAGGTTGCTTTAGGTGCAACGGCAGACCCTGCAGCGCATGGATATGACGGCAATGTGAATGCTGGATTCCCTCAACCATATGAGGCGACAGTTTCAGCTGAGAAACTTGAAGAGGCCTTCCAAGCAGCTATACCTGGCCTGTTGACCAACATTGACGTCGCATCTGGTATCCCTAATGGTGTGGCCAGATTTCAATTCTCCATCAAACCGGGAAACAACACTGTTATAACTCCTGACGGTAATGTACGGGCTAGTAGTCCAAACTCCTTCATCTATCCCTTCCTTCAAGAGCAACCCAATCTTACGATTCTGACCGGACACTATGCAACGACGATCGTTTGGGGAGATCGTGTTGGCCAACTTTTGCAAGCGGCTGGCGTGAGGTTCATCTCGACACCCACCTCCGAGCCTGGCAATTGGCCAAACCCTGCAAGTCCAGAGTTTCAAGTTGGGGCGAGTAGAGAAGTCATAGTTTCATTGGGAGCGCTTGGGGTACGTCTAATTGGCTCCAATTGGTTTCTAGTGCTAATCATTTAGCAGAGCCCACGTTTCCTGGAGTCAAGCGGCGTTGGTGATCCAAAGTGAGTTGAATGTTCGCTCCCATGCTTTCTGAAGACTAAGGAACACCCAGGATACTTCAATCTGTAGGCGTTTCCGTCGAGGCAAGTTGTACAACCTTCTTACGCGTAGTTGGCAACTGACCTTGTAGAATGTACTAGGTGGATTTACCTGCTGTTGGTACGAACCTTCAAGACCAGGCGATGAATATCAACTTGTTCACGGTGCCTTCTGGCATACCTACGTCCGAATACACCATCGTCAACGCTCCGGTTTCACCAGTCGTCGCCTTCTTGGACCTCGCGCAAGTTCTAGGCGATGACTCTGCACGCGAAGCAGGCCTTGAACTTCTATCTTCGGTTTCCAGTCGAGCGAAGGACATTGTTGCTGCCGGCGGATTTACCAGCGAAAGTGGAATGGTCAAGATGCTTCAAGTTCAAGCAAATTCGATTGCCAACCTTAATGGTATGCCGCAATCGCTTACTGTAATGGGTTTCCCGACAACAAGGTCCCTTAGCGCCTGTCATAGAAGTGACGACTACAGTGTCGCAACCCTCGATTTATGATGGGTTTGGGATTATCGGATCTGCTTTTTGGAACCTCCTTCCCCAATGGTTGTTTATCAACACCTTCCATTATCCAGCCGTTGACTGATTATTCGTACAGGAGAGGAACTGTGCACATCAAATCCAACGATCCTACTTTCCTCCCTGCAGGTGTATCTAAGTCACTTTGTTTTTTTAAAGACAACTAACCTCATTTCACTAGTGGATCCAAGATACCACACTGGCTCGCCACTTGATCTATATTTGAAAGGAAATGTTACAAGAACTGCTCGAGCAGTCTTTCAAACCAGCCCCTTGAGCGATTTTGTGGCAGATGAAATAGTTCCTGGCCTTGCCGTGCTTCCGCAGAATGCCACAGATGCGACGATACAGGCCTACGTCCTCGGGTCATACGTGTCCGCGATCCATCCCATAGGTTCCGTATCTATGCTTCCACGTGAAGACGGCGGTGCTGTAGGACCCGACCTCATTGTCTACGGCACTAAGAATGTACGAGTAGTTGGTGCGTTACTTCTGAGTCTTGCTGTCAAGCCTGTCATTGCAACTTATCCTTCTCTTTGTGTATAGACGCTTCTGTCCTACCTATACAACTCAGTGCTCACTTAAGCTCCACCGTATACGGAATTGCGGAAAAGGCAAGTTGCTGTACACTACTTTAATTTGGGACAGATGGCTAAACCCGCATGAAGGCTGCAGATATGATCAAAAACAGTGGTTATTGATTTCTATCTGTCACTTTGAATTTGGGCTGCACCTATACACCCATTTTATCTTTCAGAACCCGGGTTTGGTTAGCGTCTGGTATAATAAAGATATTTATGAGAAAAAGCTCTGTATTTAAGGGAGGACTAGTCTCGTACCCAACCGTCAATGGTAAAAGTTCGTGGGTACATTGACGGATGGGTACGAAACTAGTGAGGACATAGGTGTCGATAATCGACATTAGACCTCACTACCACCGTCCACGTACTACAATCTTGACAGAGCTCTCAATGGTTGATGTTTCAGTATAGTTGTGCCTTCCTCAAGGAGATGCTGTCCAAAGCAACCCCCACCAAAGGCGGCAGGTCACAGATGTCCTGGTCAGGATGCTGACGTGGCTACATGAACTTCAGATGGATATCATGACTCTTTGAAATTTGGAATCGACCATCCGGTAACAATCACCAGTCATAGTCACCCATCATCACCCCCTATAGCATTGTGTTCCAGCACCGGCATCTGTTTCCAATGAGTTTCAAAATGAAATTATTCTTGGAACGGATAAGTAACATCGACGGCGAACTTGACGATATAAACGGTTTCTTGAGGGCTGACAACTCACACCTACGGTGACCTCAATTTCCAGCTTCGTGGCAGGCACCGTGACTGAGTGGGGTCAGGGGGAGTTATGGTTATGATTGTGCCGCAAGTTAGTTAAATGTGCTAGCACTCAGCACTCCCGTGTATAGTGTGGAGGAGAACATGGTACTGGCCCAACATTAACGTTCCCTTGTTCAGCTTCCAATTCCGCTGGGCGCCAACCCATTGCTTGGTTGCCAGCTCAGATTCGGGGGCTCAAACGCCACCTACGTCAGATACTCACTCGTTTTTAACGCTTGTACCTTGTTTTTAGCGAGCCTGAGGAACAAATAAACGTTAAGCTCACGAACAACTCACTGGCAGGTCCTCAGCGGTCCAAGTATGCCTCTTCTGCCAGACTTTCAGAGAGGACTTGAAGATGGTTCAGACCATTAACGCGAACAGCGTCAACGTTGGAAGACGAGTAAGGAGACAAATTACGGCTGGAATGGGGGATACTTAGTTTCAATAATGTACAAATACAGTCTAATACTTGATTGGAACCCAAGCGCTGACAAATTGCATCTTGATCTAAGTATCATGACCTTCGCCCAACATCAGCTTCACTTCCTGTTCCACTCCGCCATCCCAACTTACCTCTATGGTGTTTGTTCCCCCGCCGAATGACCCTTTCTACCAGTTTATGCAGCCTCCGCCAGATGAGACCCCTGCACAGGCTACGGCAAGGCATCAGCGGGAAATGGATGCCACATTACACAGCCAAGCAATTGACGAATCCCTGAAGGCTGCACGGGAGCTTGTGAAGAAAGAAAAGGAGGTTGTTAAAGTCCTTTTGCTCGGACAGGCTGAAAGCGGTGAGTTTCATGCAGTCTATAGTTTTCGATCACGGCGATGACGGTTACAGGAAAATCGACAACCCTCAAAAGTGTGTCAATTTCGTTCATGTGGAGACTACGATCTCATTTCTTTCTCTTTTCAGATTTCTGTATGCTTTATGCTCGAGAAGCTTGGGAGAAAGAGCGAAATGGGTGGCGTGCTGTCGTACAATTGAACATTGTGCGATCAATCATTACCATCCTCGCGGTTGTAGCGGCCGAACTCAATGGTGATTTGCTCGAGGAAATTGAGGAGGTCGAAGCTACGCCGCTTGTCGTTGAAGAGCTAGAAGAGGCTCATTTCGGTCACGAGCATCGAGTGCTCTCAATTCGTCTATCGGCATTACAGACCGTCGAGGCAGAACTCAAACGCAGAATAGGTGCGGGGTCAGAACCAATACCGACTGGCGAGTCCATGGCCTCTACGCCGTTTGATAAGCCTGTAGAGGTGACAAATCCCCGTCGACCCGCCTCTGAGTTCGTAGTCCGGTCATGGAAAGAGGTTCTTGATCCTGAGGGCCGGCCGGCAAATCCAATGCAACCTAGTGCTGGGTTGGATACAGTCTCGGATGTCATAGCTGGATGTAGAGATGACATGATAACTCTTTGGAACGACAAGAATGTGCGAATAGCCTTAAAAAAGCGGAAAGTACGCCTGCCTGATTCAGCCGGTTTGTGCGTACTCGTTTCGTTCCTCAGTCATGGTCTACAGTGTTGATAGTGCGATTTAGCTTTTTGAATGACCTCGAGCGTATCGCGTCGCGAGACTATGTCGTCAGCGACAATGACATTGTTCGCGCCCGACTGCGGACAGTTGGGATACAAGAGCACAGGCTGAGGTTCACGCATGGACCATTTGACGATCCAAAAAGTGTGTGTTTTTTAAACCAAAAAGTTGCTATCCATCTTTCTCCATTGTAACTGAAACTCGGTCACAGGCAAGAGTGCACCTGGATGGGAATGGAGAATATTTGACGTGGGAGGTTGTCGTACATCCGTGTGTTCTTTTCTCCTGTATCATCGGAAGAATCCCTATTGATGCTCACATGGTCTCACAGCGCGCAGCCTGGCTCCCTTTCTTCGACAATGTCAACGTTATTATCTTCCGTATGTGAATTCAGGCTCGCTTATTTGACAGCTAGATTTACACTTTTGCTCAGTATCACCGGTGTCTGTGTTTGATCAGCGCCTTGAAGAAGATCCGCGAGTGAATCGTCTGGAGGACTCTATCCATCTTTGGACCGCGATATGCAAGTCAAAGCTGCTATCAAAGACACAGCTTATCCTTTTCCTTAACAAGTGTGACTTGTTACGGAGGAAACTGAAACGCGGCATCCAAGTTAAATCCTACCTCCCAAGCTACGGCGATCGCCCTAACGAGGTGATACCAGTTGTGAAATGTGGGTCGTTCATTTCCGCATTCAGGCATCTCTCTCATTGCGGATAACTTCTCCAGATTTTCGAGAGAAGTTCAGGGACATCCAGAAACATGAATCTCCTCCACAGCGGCGGTTAGCATACATATACCCCACTACTGTCACGGTACGTTGTATCTCACTCCACTAGACCTTTAGATCTAATGCCTATCGTGTTCACAGGATACAGCAGCCACTGCCGTAACACTCGAGTCAGGTAAGTTGTTGATCCTGCCGACAACTTGACGCTGGTTCTCATCGTTCGTGGTTGTAGTCCGTGATGGTATCCTCCGGGAACATCTTGCTGCATCTCAGCTGATGTGATTTACACGTGCTTGAGGATCTACTCTATCTTATCGCCTATTTTATCTTACATCGCCTACTTGTTTTCTGCGAAATCGCAGACGCCGACCAGAGTCTTTGATGCTGGGAATATTTTGTTTATCTATTGTCACTATGCTCCATGCTCCACGCTCCACGCTGTATGCTGCTTTAATGTTGAACTGTTAATTTTGGCTGGCCTTACTTCCAGGGTTTTACCACCCAGGTCTGATTCGGACGCTGGATACCCGGCGGTTCATAACATCATCCCATTACGAGACTTCAACCAGAAACTCACAGGACGGTCATTGTCTTCAAACCATAGCATATATGCCTCATTTTGCGGAAACATTTTGTTTGATCAACGGTTCGAGTTGGAGTTACATCTCGACATAGTATGGAGTGCTGTGCCTCAGCACGCCATTTGGTATACATAGCTGAAGGGATGTTATAATTATCAGGTTCTTAAGGAACTGACCATGGCAAAATCTGGACGTCAAGCGCGCCTACTATATGCACGTAGATCGGTGGTGATTGTGTGGCAGAGCCCCTGAAAGTCATTGTCAAGCACTATCGCACTGCGTCGAGACAAAGCCCTTGCTTACCAATGCGAAGCTTGAAAGTTGACATCAAAACATATGGAAATTGCCGGTTCTATCAAAAGTGGTTGCACCTATCCACATCAGGTCAATGCCTGCTGAACGGCTCAATTGAGGGCTCCGAAGGTTACATTGGCTACGAATGCAGTCTTCACAGGCGAGTCCTAAAGACATCTCCGTACTGCTTTGGAATTCGATAACTGAAGACGATTCACCGAGCCCTAATGACATCTCCGTACTACTTTGGAATTCGGTGGCTAAAGACGTTCACTTGCGATACAGCATTGATCTAAATAAACTTCGCCAGTAGCCGTCAGAAGTTGATAGGAAGCAAAGGTAGGAAAGTCTCGTTGTTTTTCAGGTTTTGATATTGAACCAGCTGTTTGGATGTACACACAGGCTGTCAAGACTACGAGGGGTCTAATTATCGAACAAGCATTCTCAAAAATATGTCTGTATGATAAATACCCACTGGCTCCTTTCACGCCCATTATTCCGCAGCCACCGCAATGTCGCAGTCATTTCTCCCCGATATCAAGAGCCCTGCTTCACCAGAAAACGAAACTTCGGGGCTTCCCTCATACGCAGCGCTCAAAGCCACTCAGCCGTTGCAAACGCATTTGGCTGGAGCTCAGCAGCCATTCGCATTTAACGCCGTCGGAGCATCCCCGCAGCTACAAGCACCCTTAGGAAACATATCAGGCCCCCTACCGCTCGGTGCCCAGTTTCCAGGACAACAACCTCACTTTGGAGTTCAGCTACCTCTGATGAATATATCTTCACAGAATGCAGAGTTCGGGGCCTTGCCTGGACAACAAGTGCCTTTTGGAACGATGCCGCTGAATCAGCAGCCAATAAGCATGGGCATGAATACTTTGCGCCAACAGTCACTCAGTCCACTGGTTTCAGGCGCATCTACAGTCTCACCTGTGGCGATGTCTGCGGCAACGCAAGCTCAACTTGCACTTGGCCAAAATTACCAAACACTACGCTTGTCCTATTTGCTCGGATGTAAACCTGCCGGAACTCTAAGAAATTGTTCCAGAGATGGGGCAGTGTGCGATAGGTAACCATGTGCGACATACTAAGTATAATGCTCCTGGGATAATTGCTGCTATCGTGAGTTCTGTTTCAGCTTCCTCCATGCCAAGCTGATTTCAGTTATTTTCAGATGCTCTTTCCAATTGGCCTACTCTGCCTATTGTGTGTATCCTACGGTTGCCCTGCCGATGTATGTAGTCATCTAACTATATCCTCAGCTATGATAAGAAAGAGGTGTGTTTGAGATGCGGAGCGAGACTTGACTAATAGGAACATGAGGGCGCTCTGGTTGCAAATAAGGAAGGATTTTGCATTATGTCAATCGCGGTCGGTTCTGATTTATGGGTTTGTACCCTGTTGTAGTAAGCAAGTGGATTGGCTTTTGGTTTGCACTTGCCATGTATACCATATATAACTGATTTTATGTTGTAACGATATCTCGGCCGTTCATCCCAGGGTCTGCGTAAGCATCATTGCCTAGCCAAAATTCTACAGCGGCCAGCGTTAGGACAAGAACGAATGTCCCCCATCCTAGTACGGAAGATATCCCCCATTTTCCCTATGCATCCTGTTCACAGTTCTTATTTGGCTTCGACTCGTATCGGCGATCTGCCGTATCCTAGTCATCGTTCAAAAGCATCAAGCGCAGGGGAGGAACGACCGGTTAGCGCGAGAATCTGCAGTGGGGTTGACTTGCACAGTGCATGAGTGCTTGGCGGAATTCGAAATATAGCGCGAGGAAGTAGGAGAGTGAGTGGATGGTGAGATGTGAAGGTCCTGTAGAGCTCTGCTTTGATCAGTGTTGTCAATAACGTTCAGTGTTCCACGAACGACCGTCATTCGACGCATCAAGAAATCATACAAGTTGCGTTTAAAGCGAGAGATGCATGGAGAAAGCGTCATAATCATTGCATAGTACAATATATCATAGTCTACTTGCGTGCAGCGGCGGCAGCAGTCTGGGACTTGATCACTTTCTTCACAATCTTGGCCTCCTCGACGAGGAAGGCACGGAGGATTCTAGGGAGAAGAAAATCGATAAGAATAGAAAGTAATGCCGAATATGGCAGGACATACCGTGACTTGACGCAGTCTCCGCAGCGGGAACCACCATATGCCCGGCGAACGGTCTTTTGTGTCTTGGAGATAGTAGCGTACTTTCGTGGACGGAGAGCAGGGATCTAATGGAAATGAGGTGAAGCAATGAAATTATGTGGTTCAAACATGAACGCACGCCTGGGAGACCGATGCCACAGTCACCGCATTTGGGAGAGGATGCGGGTTTGGTAAGGTGGTGGTAGACAAGCTTTCCACCGGGGGTCTTGACGACACGCCTGCGGTTCGACGAAGTGTTGTAAGGCGTGCGCTTGCGGAGAGTTACTCGTTGGGCCATCTAACAACACAACTCAGCCTCCCATTAGAGCAAATCCTGACCATCGACACTCACTGTATCTTGAGGCCTATAACCAGGTTGTCAGACAGCAGCCCTTCGTACGTTGTCAACGACGTACCTTTTTTCTTGACGATGTCGGAGGCGATGACCACACTAATTCCCAATCCAGCCAGATCGGTGGCTGAATTCACTGTACAGTTTTATCGGACTTTACCGAATAATCAACTTTTTGTGATCCCATCATATGGTCACCTGATCTGACGCGTCGCGCCTTCTTCGCTGTCGACAGACGCATCAGGATGCAACCTCCGTTGTTCCGCTGATAAAGATCCTGGATCCTGCACAAAGAAGATTTCTCTCATCATATGATTCTATCTTGCGACGGATTGGCAGATTTATGATTCTGGAATAATATTTGGACCGGGGATTCTTGATGTCTTGTCGTCCGAGTCTCGAATAAACTTGCTCATGTGGTCCCCTGCGAAGGAAATATTATCTCCATCCGCTACGATCTCCAGCGCCCATATTCAATTTGCCTGAGAGCTACGGGTTTTCGTTAACACTAATTCATGAGAGTCACTCTAATATTGTGAATCATTTCAGAGCGTGTTGGTTCGCGAGAGAATTCACCAATTGCAAGCGCGAGAAGGAATCAAAACATTGCATCCAGACAATCGAATCTTACTTTATGCCGGTGCAAAACCTTGCGACACTCTTGCGACACCAACTCATTGTCAGGTCATTTTCAGGGCTCATGCATCATGGGTCGCGACAACCTTGTAATTATCCCGTTCCTGTTCCTTGAGCTATTGCTGCTGCAAGGAGGGCAATTGCCCTATTCTCCAAAATGCCATAAAGTGTTTTCTCATGTCAAATTTGCCCAGGCCTTGTTGTCACCTTATGTGCACTCCAAATACCTCCTAACGCACCATTTGAGGCGAGGCGCTCCGTTAGAATGTACATTTCATCCATCTGGCATACTTTTCCTACCGATGTAATGTGATGTCAACGGTAGTTTCCGTGTAAAGATAACAAAATTATACTGAAAAATGTGACCAAAAGCACAAGTTCTTGCCCATGACAAGGTGAGAAGGAGATAACGACTGAATTGCTGCACCATATGCTACCATTTGGCAGCGGTCCGGTGACGCCTGGCAAACCTCACATCAGTACTGTTCAAACGGAGCTCTAAATCAACCCTGTGGATGCTTCCATGACACTGACAATGTCAGGTTTCAACTGTCTTCGCCTTTTCGAGATTTTAGAATCGGGTAAATCTTTTGATGAAAGAAAGATAAGACGAAAAAAAAATTCAACTGATAATCTCCCTTTCAATAGGTGGCGGGCTTTCCAAGATAGGCGATCACTTGAGGCGAGTTTGAGCTATGGCGCACTGAATTAAAGCGTCTCTTCTAGATCGGCAACCGTGCCTTCACCTACTATGTCGCCTGGACGTCTGGATCACTTTTCGCCGACCTTTTTTCTATTTTTCCTTTTAGCTGCCTCTCGCAGAGGGATTTGTGCTGCCAGGCGCGTCTGCCAGATCTGTAAAGCAACGCTTGCAGCAAAATTCACGCTTCTCAGGAGATCTCTGAGAGATCCGGCTCCAGCGGGTTATTTGGTCCTTGGCTTGGAAAGCCCACCGTACTGCTCTGGCAATTGCTTATAACGGCAGTGAAAGTTTGGCAATCTTTCCCACTCCTCTCCTCAAGGCGTTCGGTAAGCCTATCTTAGGCTTTTGCGCGCCCTGTACGCTAAACGCTAAACCCTTCTCAGCTTAGGCTCCGTCCCCTCTCTCAAGGGTTGATATTGAGTTATCTCGTGGATTGAGGCTTTGAGTGATTAGTATGTCGTCGTCGTCTCTGAGCGCCGACAGCTCGCTAACTGACAGGCTTCAATCAGCGCAGCCATGGGTGCAGACCTCAACGATGTCGAAAAGGGGGCGCGATTCGACGACGATGTCAAGGAAGATATTCGTCCCAGTGCCCCTTTGGGCCCCCAAAATCACTCTATTCCCATTGGCTTTCGGACACTGTCTATCCAGGTGACGGAGTCTCAGCACCCCGGCGGAAAGAAGCAGGGCGAAGTCGTCGATTTCTTCGAGCAGCTTACATACCATACCGTCGGGGTCGAGAAGCTCCTGGAGATGTTTGCGACGAGCTACGATCGCGGCCTCGAGAGCGCTGTGGCGTCCCGCAATATCCAGCGCGATGGCAAGAATGTCATCGTGCAGGCGAGGCCTCAGTACATTTGGAAACTCGTTGGTTATCTCTTCGGTGGTTTCTGCTCCATTCTGTGGTGCGGTGTGGTCATCTTCTTCGTCTGCTGGCGCCCCCTCTCCAACCCTCCGTCCCCAACCAACCTTGCGCTTGCTATAGTCGTCATTGGTGTCATTCTTTCTCAGGCATCCTTTTCCGGTTTCCAGGATTGGTCCACTGCGCGCATCATGAATTCTATTCTTGATCTCATCCCATCTGAGTGTGTTGTTGTTCGGGATGGACAGAACAAGAAGATGCCAGCCGCTGACCTCGCTGTTGGTGACCTTGTTTTACTGTCAGTTGGCAACAAGGTGCCCGCTGACCTGCGCATCATCGAAACCTCAGGTGATGTCCGCTTCGACCGCTCCGTCCTCACTGGCGAGTCAGAAGAGGTGGAGGGCAGCACTGAAGACCAGGGCGAGTCGTTCCTCGAGGCTCCGAACATTGCGCTCATGGGCACCCACGTTACCAATGGACATGCCAAGGGCATCGTTGTCCTTACCGGCTCCCGCACGGTCATGGGACGCATCTCGAAGCTCTCGAGCACCAAAAAGTTCAAGCGCACGCTCATTCAGAAGGAGATCGCGCGCTTCATCTATATCATTCTCGCCTGCACTATCACTCTTGCACTCATGATCCTCATCGTCTGGCTCGCGTGGCTCCACCCCAAGCACCGCGAGTTCATGAACGTCGTCGAGATGCTCAACGACGTCATGGGTTGCGTCGTCGCGTTCATCCCCGAAGGAATGCCCATCGCCGTCACTCTCGTCCTGTCGCTCATTGCCCGCCGCATGAAGGAGATCAAGGTCCTGCCCAAGTCCCTCTCGACCGTCGAAACCCTCGGTTGCGTCACCGTCATTTGCTCGGACAAGACGGGCACGCTCACGCAGAACAAGATGTCGGTGATCTCTGCAGGCTTCGTCGACCAGGAGTATTCCTCCCTGGGCTTCAACGAGGCGCTTGCTGGCGACAAGGCACAGGACCTTGCTGCTGTTCGTACACTCCACAAGGCTGCCGTGCTTTGTAACGGTGCTACCTTTGACGATTCCACTGCCCACCTTCCTCTCGAAGCCCGTGAAATCAATGGAGACGCCACCGATGGCGCTATCCTTCGCTTCACTGAATCCTTTGGGGATGCGCCTGGCCTCCGCACCGCCAACGAACAGATCTTCCAGATTCCTTTCAACTCTCGAAATAAGTGGATGCTTACCATGTACGGCACGTCTTCGTCGAAAAATTCGGAGAAGCAAAGCGAGCGTTTGATTTTCGTCAAGGGCGCCCCCGATGTTCTCATCCCGAAGTGCACATCCTACTGGTCTGCTGCGTCCAATGACGTGCGACCTTTCGATGCAAATGCGAAGGCCAGGCTAGTCGGTCTTCAAGAGAAATGGTCCCGCAGTGGTCAGCGAGTCATCATCGTCTGCATGCGCTACTATACACCTCACGCCTATCTCGGCTCGAACGACTTCGCCACCGAGATTACGCAGAATGGCGTCGAAGAGTTGACTGTTGTCGGCCTCCTCGGCCTTATGGACCCGCCCCGCCCAGAGACCGCCAACACCGTCAAGGACGCAAGGCGCGCAGGTGTCCGCTTCTTCATGGTTACTGGCGACTTCGGGCTCACGGCTGCCGCCATTGCGCGCCAAGTTGGGATTATCACCTCCAATGTTGAACCTGATTCCTTCGCCGATGTGGCTAAGCAGACGCTCGAGCTGCCCGAAGGCCCTCTCCCCACGTGCCGTAACCCTGATAATCGTATTCAACGCAGCCTCGTCCTAGAGGGTAAGGATCTTCTCCAGCTCGCCGACCGTAACTGGGACGTCATTACACGCTATGAGGAGATCGTGTTCGCTCGTACCACCCCCGAACAGAAGCTCGGCATCGTCAAGGCCTTCCAGGAGCGCGACAACGTCGTTGCAGTTACTGGTGATGGCGTCAACGATGCACCAGCTCTTAAGGCAGCCGACGTAGGTGTTGCAGTCGTCACAGGCTCCGATGTCGCTATGGAGGCTGCAGATTTGATTCTCATGGGTAACTTCGACTCCATTATTGGTGGTATTCGTCTGGGTCGCCTGGTGTTCCAGAATTTGCAGAAGGTTATTGCATACCTGCTCCCAGCCGGTAGTTGGTCTGAGTGCTGGCCTGTGCTTCTCAACGTCTACCTTGGTGTGCCCCTTCCCCTCTCCTCCTTCCTCATGATCATCATCTGCTGCTTCACCGACCTTTCGCCTTGCCTGGCCCTCATCATGGAAAAGGAAGAGTTCGATCTCCTCACTCTACCTCCTCGTAACCACAAAACGGATCATCTTATCACTCTAAAGATCTACGCCCAAGCCTACTTCTTTGTCGGCATGATGGAGACCATAACTGCACACTGCATGTTCTTCCTCTACATGTACAAGGTCGGCGGTTTCCGTGCCGGCGACCTCTTTTTCGCCTTTGAGAAGTATAACGACGGCTTCTACGGCTACACTGAAGCAGAACTCACCAACTTCAACAATGTCGGCCAGTGTGTTTACTTCGTGACGGTCGTCATTCTGCAGTGGGGAAACCTTCTCTCTGTTCGCAACAAGCGTCTTTCTATCCTCCAGGCCGATCCCATTCGTCCTCAACGCCGCAATCCATGGCTCTTCGTTGGTATGATCGTGGCATTCCTCATTGCCGTTTTCGTCACGGAGGTCCACGGAATCCAGACCTTATTCGATACCGCGTCAGTCCCTATCGAGTTCTGGGTCATCCCACTGCCCCTCGCATTAGGAATCCTTTCTATGGACGAGCTTCGCAAGCTCCTGGCGCGCCTCTGGCCCAAGGGCATCATTGCAAGGATCTCTTGGTAAACGACTTGAATACAAATACAAGGTCAGTTATTCTTTCTGCCCCCCGGATGCGCAACGTCTGACTCGACAGTAACTTTTTATCTAGACATTTATTTTATAACATTGCATCGGGCGCATAGCGTAGCCAAATTTAACTACCCGATTGCGTTTTATGTGCACCATTTATACTTATAGACATCCCAAATGACCGGTAACATCCAGTGTCCATGTGCATTATTTGTATTTTCGCACTCTAAGCCACGAAAGCCTGAGGCCAGAATCTTTCCTTACGAACTATTCAAGTGTTTTCTCTAGCGTGCAAGCGTCGATCCTCCAGTTTAAATCTTTCAAAAGAAATGGTTGTCTATCCCATTCCATCATCGATGCATGTTAGTCTGAACGAGGAATTCAGCAGTAAACTTCCAACTTCCAGATACAGATTCTCGTAATGGTCGTAGTTGTGCATATATATAGTCGAATCCACTCGAAGGTAGAAGTTACAAACCTTAATGATCTCCACAAGTATGCAAGTTACAAGTTCAAGGTATATAAGTCAATTTTCTTAATACCGAGTCATTGCCTGTGCATCAAGTCCTGAGCAAATGTCACTCCAGGGTCTCTCAAATGACAATTATGACATTATTATTCCGGATCCCTGCGCTGGGAAGAGTCTTATTTATAAAGATCTGCATTTGTTCCAGCTCTATGACATATCTTATCGAAATATCACCGCGCCCTAGCTAGCAGATAGGCGAGGATAGGCGTCCTGGTTATTGATGCGATATGAGGCCACCTGACAGAAGAACAAGGTGCTTGGTCCAGCCCAATACTCCATTTGGGCACTTTTCTGACGACGGTCCATGCACTTAATTATCCCGACGCTATTCTTCCTAGCACCTCAGGCCTCAGTCCTTGCTATGTTACCTGGTCCCTAACAATAAGCTGCTGTTCGAGTCTATAAAGTGACTGAGATGGTTTATCAAGCTCTACACCTGGACTTCCTGCAGGATCTACCTGGCGTCTTACGACTACTACCTATACTTGCGTATACTACACGTGAAGCTCTCAAGCGCCAAATCCGTTTCTCACTCCGGATCCGGTTCTATACTTCTACAGGCAACCTTTGCACATGAACGAGTGTCTTCTGACCAGCCGATCCATTCCGTGCTAGTTCTTGTTAACAATATTCATATCCATCTCAAGCCTCTTCATCCCGCGCACTGCTCTCCCTCACAAAGCAACGTTCCGTCTCCTTTCGTTCTCAATCGAAATGCTTTCTTCTATCACGAGACGCCTACGACGGCAGAAAGCACGACCAGTCACCGCACTTCTGCCCCCAGACCTTTGTCTCCGAGATTCATTAATCGCGAGCCCATTTCCCCATGTAGCTGAGGGCGGATACAGGTTATACTATGAGCTCCAACAGCGACGTGCTCATACAGAGGCGCACAGTATGTTCATCACCACACCCAAACCCCTTCATTCACACGCTCCGTTACCACCGAACATCCAAACGCGAACACCAAACGCCTCCTCCAGTCGTCATTTTATAACCTCTCCGCCACCCATCCCACCACGATCAGCCTTGCGCCCCCAGGCGGGGACGAAACCCACTACAAAGACCCGCCGATCGGGGTTGGGCAGAATTTCGGAGGCATCCTTAGTTCCTCCACGTCAGCAGCGTTCCATCCGAAAGAGGAAGAAGAATGAAAATATCAGACAGATGGTCAAGGCACAGGCTGCGGAGGTGGAAGAAGCGAGTCCCACGGATTATGCCAGTACAGTACAAAGTTCGCTGTTTGCATCAACCCGCAGCTCGAATGGCCACGGCACAGTTGACACGCCTCCGACAACGGTGGAAGACCTGGATGAAGTTGTCTGTATTGCGATCAACTTCAAGGATTACGATCCATTTGATAGACCTGACAGCAGGTCTTCATATCATACAGCTAGGACCCATTTCAGCGATCCATAATAGCGAACGCAGATTTCCCTTTAACGTATACCTAACGAATTACTTTATGAAATCAAACGACACATAATTATTTACGGCATTTACGCACCAATTCATCATCCGAAGTCCCGTTTGTATTCGTTCTTGTAGTTATAGCATTAACAGAATTTGAGTTTGTACTAGCTTCACTTCTTGTCGACGGCGAGTCTGCTGGAAACCGTTGCCTTTATGCAACGGCTGTAATAATGCGAGATCAATTACTTACTTGTTCATGATCTTTGATACTCTTGAAATTGGAACGTGTCAGAGGTTGGCATCAAGGTCCTTCATGTTGGGTTCTCATTGAGCGTTGAAGAATGATCATTTCAATCCACGCATTCTTTGTTCACCAAAAGTTTTTGAGGCTCTTCTACATTAGAAGACATCCGGTATATAAGTATGAGAGTCCTGGTTATCATGGTCAAACTTAGTAAATCTACAATGTGTGCTCGACTCTCACCAACTGGCCATCATGCATCAAACTTCACTGAGTGATGTCCTCAGCTGCCTTGCTAGTCGGAGCCTCCAAAACAGTCTTCATAAGAGGCGCCGTCACTTTCCGATTGGCCTCCGCATCTCCCTGGTCGTAACTACGCGACTTCGCTCCGTGTGGCAATTTTCCTCCCTTCTCCATATCATATTTCTTCTTCTTCAACTTCACCCTAAGCTTGTCGCTCGCCTCCAGACCCTTCCAAAGTTTCTTCGCAAGCGGCTTCACATCTATATCAGCCTCCTTCGCTCTCGAATCATGCACAACCCAAGCCATCTCGCGTTTATTCTTGCCTTTGCCCGTCTTTCCACCCTTAAAGCTCGTGAGAACACCAAGCACCTGAATTTCGCGCTCCTTCATCCACGCTCCCGCCGCCTCGGGTAGGTCCCAGTCCCTCAAACGCACTGGCACAGACGCAAGTCCTGCACGGACTGCCCCAGCCCCAGGTACGTCGAGTGTATATTCCTTATAATCGCGCCGAAGGAGATCGCGGGCAGATAGATGCCCCACACTCTCTTTAAGGTCTTTCAGCTTCTTGGTGAGAGATTGGATGGCGGATGCGTCGCACAGCTCCTCCTGATCAGACAGGGGGTCGGCGTGGAGGGCTGTGAGGAGATCGGCGGGGAGGAAGGGTGCGAGGGTGCTACGAGGTGCTAGGAAGCCAGCGGCGGAGTGATCGGGTTCAAGAGCTTTGCCGCCTGGCTTAAGGGCGTTGGTGTCGATTAGGATACCCGTGAGAAGAAGCGTTGCAAGTGTCGGAGGCATGTCTGGGGGAAAGAGGGCGGTGACGAGGGACGTACAAGAGCCCGCAGAGGTGATTGTGCGGGGAGAAGCAGAGAGATGATGTTTCTCGTCAGCATGGTGGTCGAGGATGGCCGTGACGATGGCTCTAGGGTTTTCGAACGTGTAAGCGTCGCCAAGACTGTTGTGGTCGACCAAAGCAAATGTATTGGATGGGAATGGAGCCTTGGGTGCAGTTATGGAGAACCCAAGGTCTGTAAGGAAAAGAAGTTGCTCCTTGGGCTGCGTGATACCCGCGAGCGACAATGCATATGTGTTTTCAGCGCGCAAATTGAGGTCCTCGCGTTCAAGCTGAAGAAGGGGAATTGTCGGCTTCTTGTGAACCTCTGACTGAAGCCATGCATAGGCTATGGATGAGGCAACGGTGTCCAAATCTATGGTCGCGTGAGCATAAAAGAAATTTTCTGGAAAGAAAAAGTAATCTCGACAGACCTCCTGCCTCGTTTCCCATTACGACAGTCCATTCATGGCCTTTGGAAGGCGTTGAATTAATATCTTTCAAATATCGTTCCTTGGAACTTGAAAGAAACTGCGCCAGTTCATTTCTATCGGGTGGAGGAAGAGTCCAGCCTGAGGCCCCAGTTGGCTTTGCATCGTTGAAACCCAGAGCAAGAGAAAGTCGTTTAACAGGGTTCCTCATTGCTTTTGGAAGTTTGAGAGCAAAGGAACGAATGAATCGTGCTGTGGTAGTTATAGTGGTGGAAGCGATTGACAGAGGCCATGCTGATCCAAACACGTGTAGCAAGAACTATTGACCGCTCAGGACACGATGCATTCCATAATTCAGATTCTAAGGCGGATGGATCATATGCACCTAATCTCTATTACAATCCGGTCTTTAAGCTCAACTACGATGTCCAGAACCTAACCATGCTGATACGTATCCAATCCCAGATTCTTTCTGTCCTTTATAAGCAGCAAGCACCCGCTCTGTCGCCAGCTCCTCAATAAGTTTTAGTTTTTTCGGCGGTGGGACTGCTGTTCCAGAGGACGTAGCATTATGCGGCGCCGCCACGAGCTGGCGTGCACACTATTGAAAAGAAAATAAAGTTCGATGGATATGGAGTGGGTGACTGAGACGGAAACTTACATGCTTGACGCCAAGCCACGCGCGGATATTGATCCCAGTAGGAGGTTCATCAATAGTTAAGTCACGCTCGCCCATCTCCACAACGTTAAGGAACATTCTCAATGCAAGCGAAACGTCACCCGCCGTGTACGCAGTCTCTGCAAACTGCAACGCAGTGAAAGGGTTCTGCGGGGAAAGTATCATAGCATGTGATAAGGCTTCCAATGCATGCGTATACCTAGGAGGTAATTCAGCACCATCGAAGTTCAACTGAAAGACAGGCGAACGTACTTATTACACGAAGTGTAGATGTCCGCAAGCTCAAGCCAGCCCTCGGCATCTGTATAGAAGGTGTCCAGGAACCTCGACAATTCTTCTACAGCAGCGTCTATTCTCCCAGAACGCCGTAATACTGATATGTATCGCTTCCAAATCGCCTAACCGTCGGAGAGAAATCAACACCGAGCATAACAGGTCCCAAAGGCACGTACTGCATTGGTTGGGTCCTCCTCCAAAACCTCGTCGTAATATTGCAAAATAGTTTCATTGGAAACGCTAGCCTCCATTCGTATGCCAGTGAGCACGTCAACGCGTGGTGAATTTGGGAATTTGGCCCCGAGCTGCTTGAGGCATTCCTATACAGAAGAGTGTCAGACGTTCCGTCTGGACCTACACGCATAGCCTCATACCTACATCGGCGATATCTAAGCGTCCTACATCAATAGCAGCGAGTGCGAGCTGTTCCAAGAATGCCCAGCCTGTGAAATGGATCACACCCTTAGTTAAAGTTGACAATAATTTTCATACACACCATCGTCGCCAAGCCTGGCTGATGGGCTAGCCTTTAGAATAACACAACCTTGCTCAAATATCTCCTGGGATGCGCGCGTGTTGTTGACGCGATAATTTGCAAGTCGCTCGAGCGCTGATGACAGCGACGTGGTCATTAGAGAAGGAGAGTGTATTACATAATTTGTTCTATCCCACTGGCAGTCGAACAGCCCAATAAGTCATTGATCCTTAGTAGCCTTAACCACTTAACATGGTGCGTATTGCGTTGTTTTGTACCACAGGTAGATGCTGATGCCTTTAGAGTCTTATTTAGCGTTTATAATGTAGTTCTAGGTTGTACCGTGACCAAACATA